>OX031006.1:118573128-118758893 GCA_943735925.1 Pollenia amentaria | reverse complement strand
CATATACATATACATAATATACCTATACATATACTAACTTACATATACATATACATATACAATACATATACAATATACATATACATATACATATACATATACATATACATATACATATACATAAAATATACATCTACATATACATCTACATAAACATATACATATACATATACATATACAATATACATATACATATACATATACATATACATATACATATACATATACATATACATATACATATACATATACATATACATATACATATACATATACATATACATATACATATACATATACATATACATATACATATACATATACATATACATATACATATACATATACATATACATATACATATACATATACATATACATATACATATACATATACATATACATATACATATACATATACATATACATATACATATACATATACATATACATATACATATACATATACATATACATATACATATACATATACATATACATATACATATACATATACATATACATATACATATACATATACATATACATATACATATACATATACATATACATATACATATACATATACATATACATATACATATACATATACATATACATATACATATACATATACATATACATATACATATACATATACATATACATATACATATACATATACATATACATATACATATACATATACATATACATATACATATACATATACATATACATATACATATACATATACATATACATATACATATACATATACATATACATATACATATACATATACATATACATATACATATACATATACATATACATATACATATACATATACATATACATATACATATACATATACATATACATATACATATACATATACATATACATATACATATACATATACATATACATATACATATACATATACATATACATATACATATACATATACATATACATATACATATACATATACATATACATATACATATACATATACATATACATATACATATACATATACATATACATATACATATACATATACATATACATATACATATACATATACATATACATATACATATACATATACATATACATATACATATACATATACATATACATATACATATACATATACATATACATATACATATACATATACATATACATATACATATACATATACATATACATATACATATACATATACATATACATATACATATACATATACATATACATATACATATACATATACATATACATATACATATACATATACATATACATATACATATACATATACATATACATATACATATACATATACATATACATATACATATACATATACATATACATATACATATACATATACATATACATATACATATACATATACATATACATATACATATACATATACATATACATATACATATACATATACATATACATATACATATACATATACATATACATATACATATACATATACATATACATATACATATACATATACATATACATATACATATACATATACATATACATATACATATACATATACATATACATATACATATACATATACATATACATATACATATACATATACATATACATATACATATACATATACATATACATATACATATACATATACATATACATATACATATACATATACATATACATATACATATACATATACATATACATATACATATACATATACATATACATATACATATACATATACATATACATATACATATACATATACATATACATATACATATACATATACATATACATATACATATACATATACATATACATATACATATACATATACATATACATATACATATACATATACATATACATATACATATACATATACATATACATATACATATACATATACATATACATATACATATACATATACATATACATATACATATACATATACATATACATATACATATACATATACATATACATATACATATACATATACATATACATATACATATACATATACATATACATATACATATACATATACATATACATATACATATACATATACATATACATATACATATACATATACATATACATATACATATACATATACATATACATATACATATACATATACATATACATATACATATACATATACATATACATATACATATACATATACATATACATATACATATACATATACATATACATATACATATACATATACATATACATATACATATACATATACATATACATATACATATACATATACATATACATATACATATACATATACATATACATATACATATACATATACATATACATATACATATACATATACATATACATATACATATACATATACATATACATATACATATACATATACATATACATATACATATACATATACATATACATATACATATACATATACATATACATATACATATACATATACATATACATATACATATACATATACATATACATATACATATACATATACATATACATATACATATACATATACATATACATATACATATACATATACATATACATATACATATACATATACATATACATATACATATACATATACATATACATATACATATACATATACATATACATATACATATACATATACATATACATATACATATACATATACATATACATATACATATACATATACATATACATATACATATACATATACATATACATATACATATACATATACATATACATATACATATACATATACATATACATATACATATACATATACATATACATATACATATACATATACATATACATATACATATACATATACATATACATATACATATACATATACATATACATATACATATACATATACATATACATATACATATACATATACATATACATATACATATACATATACATATACATATACATATACATATACATATACATATACATATACATATACATATACATATACATATACATATACATATACATATACATATACATATACATATACATATACATATACATATACATATACATATACATATACATATACATATACATATACATATACATATACATATACATATACATATACATATACATATACATATACATATACATATACATATACATATACATATACATATACATATACATATACATATACATATACATATACATATACATATACATATACATATACATATACATATACATATACATATACATATACATATACATATACATATACATATACATATACATATACATATACATATACATATACATATACATATACATATACATATACATATACATATACATATACATATACATATACATATACATATACATATACATATACATATACATATACATATACATATACATATACATATACATATACATATACATATACATATACATATACATATACATATACATATACATATACATATACATATACATATACATATACATATACATATACATATACATATACATATACATATACATATACATATACATATACATATACATATACATATACATATACATATACATATACATATACATATACATATACATATACATATACATATACATATACATATACATATACATATACATATACATATACATATACATATACATATACATATACATATACATATACATATACATATACATATACATATACATATACATATACATATACATATACATATACATATACATATACATATACATATACATATACATATACATATACATATACATATACATATACATATACATATACATATACATATACATATACATATACATATACATATACATATACATATACATATACATATACATATACATATACATATACATATACATATACATATACATATACATATACATATACATATACATATACATATACATATACATATACATATACATATACATATACATATACATATACATATACATATACATATACATATACATATACATATACATATACATATACATATACATATACATATACATATACATATACATATACATATACATATACATATACATATACATATACATATACATATACATATACATATACATATACATATACATATACATATACATATACATATACATATACATATACATATACATATACATATACATATACATATACATATACATATACATATACATATACATATACATATACATATACATATACATATACATATACATATACATATACATATACATATACATATACATATACATATACATATACATATACATATACATATACATATACATATACATATACATATACATATACATATACATATACATATACATATACATATACATATACATATACATATACATATACATATACATATACATATACATATACATATACATATACATATACATATACATATACATATACATATACATATACATATACATATACATATACATATACATATACATATACATATACATATACATATACATATACATATACATATACATATACATATACATATACATATACATATACATATACATATACATATACATATACATATACATATACATATACATATACATATACATATACATATACATATACATATACATATACATATACATATACATATACATATACATATACATATACATATACATATACATATACATATACATATACATATACATATACATATACATATACATATACATATACATATACATATACATATACATATACATATACATATACATATACATATACATATACATATACATATACATATACATATACATATACATATACATATACATATACATATACATATACATATACATATACATATACATATACATATACATATACATATACATATACATATACATATACATATACATATACATATACATATACATATACATATACATATACATATACATATACATATACATATACATATACATATACATATACATATACATATACATATACATATACATATACATATACATATACATATACATATACATATACATATACATATACATATACATATACATATACATATACATATACATATACATATACATATACATATACATATACATATACATATACATATACATATACATATACATATACATATACATATACATATACATATACATATACATATACATATACATATACATATACATATACATATACATATACATATACATATACATATACATATACATATACATATACATATACATATACATATACATATACATATACATATACATATACATATACATATACATATACATATACATATACATATACATATACATATACATATACATATACATATACATATACATATACATATACATATACATATACATATACATATACATATACATATACATATACATATACATATACATATACATATACATATACATATACATATACATATACATATACATATACATATACATATACATATACATATACATATACATATACATATACATATACATATACATATACATATACATATACATATACATATACATATACATATACATATACATATACATATACATATACATATACATATACATATACATATACATATACATATACATATACATATACATATACATATACATATACATATACATATACATATACATATACATATACATATACATATACATATACATATACATATACATATACATATACATATACATATACATATACATATACATATACATATACATATACATATACATATACATATACATATACATATACATATACATATACATATACATATACATATACATATACATATACATATACATATACATATACATATACATATACATATACATATACATATACATATACATATACATATACATATACATATACATATACATATACATATACATATACATATACATATACATATACATATACATATACATATACATATACATATACATATACATATACATATACATATACATATACATATACATATACATATACATATACATATACATATACATATACATATACATATACATATACATATACATATACATATACATATACATATACATATACATATACATATACATATACATATACATATACATATACATATACATATACATATACATATACATATACATATACATATACATATACATATACATATACATATACATATACATATACATATACATATACATATACATATACATATACATATACATATACATATACATATACATATACATATACATATACATATACATATACATATACATATACATATACATATACATATACATATACATATACATATACATATACATATACATATACATATACATATACATATACATATACATATACATATACATATACATATACATATACATATACATATACATATACATATACATATACATATACATATACATATACATATACATATACATATACATATACATATACATATACATATACATATACATATACATATACATATACATATACATATACATATACATATACATATACATATACATATACATATACATATACATATACATATACATATACATATACATATACATATACATATACATATACATATACATATACATATACATATACATATACATATACATATACATATACATATACATATACATATACATATACATATACATATACATATACATATACATATACATATACATATACATATACATATACATATACATATACATATACATATACATATACATATACATATACATATACATATACATATACATATACATATACATATACATATACATATACATATACATATACATATACATATACATATACATATACATATACATATACATATACATATACATATACATATACATATACATATACATATACATATACATATACATATACATATACATATACATATACATATACATATACATATACATATACATATACATATACATATACATATACATATACATATACATATACATATACATATACATATACATATACATATACATATACATATACATATACATATACATATACATATACATATACATATACATATACATATACATATACATATACATATACATATACATATACATATACATATACATATACATATACATATACATATACATATACATATACATATACATATACATATACATATACATATACATATACATATACATATACATATACATATACATATACATATACATATACATATACATATACATATACATATACATATACATATACATATACATATACATATACATATACATATACATATACATATACATATACATATACATATACATATACATATACATATACATATACATATACATATACATATACATATACATATACATATACATATACATATACATATACATATAAAGTTACTGCAGTCCCAAAAAACTGCATCCTTTGAAAAATATCTTAAGGAACTTGATGCAACTCCACAATCAGACTACTCATTATGGCGTGCAGCTAGAAATCTTAAAAGACCAGTTATCACTAAACCACCATTAAGAAACTTAAACGGAAGTTGGGCAAGAAATGATATAGAAAAAGGAAATCTTTTTGTTAATCATTTGAAAACCGTATTTACCGCTCACACATCTCTCGATATGGCGGTCGAGTTACCACCTGTTGCTGTTAGAGCAGCTGTTCCACTAAGATTTGAGATAAGAGAAATCGAAAAGGCTATTCATGATTTAAACCCGAAGAAAGCCCCTGGTTTTGATAAGATCAGTAACAAAATGCTTTTGGAGCTACCCAGCATAGCAAAGAAAATTATTCTCTTTATTTTTAATGCTATTTTACGCCTTGAATACTACCCTCAGGAATGGAAAGTATCCTTAGTTACCATGATACCTAAATCAGGAAAGGATCCTTCAAAAGTTGAGTCATATAGACCTATAAGCTTATTGTCTAATATATCAAAGCTGTTTGAGAAGCTGTTAGTGTTAAAATTAACCCCAATTTTAAATGTAAATAGATGTATTCCAAACCATCAATTCGGCTTTAGAAGAGCACATAGCACAATTGAACAAACCCATCGTATAGTAAACGCCATAAGAAAAACCTTTGAAGAAAAAAAATATTGTTCCGGCCTCTTCATCGATGTTTCTCAAGCTTTTGATAAAGTCTGGCATGAAGGCTTATTACATAAATTGAAGCTAAATTTACCAGTAAACACACACAAGCTGTTAGAAAGCTACTTAGTCGGTCGAAAGTTTATTATTAAAGAAGGTGCTTTTATAAGTTCTCCTCAGCCAATTGACGCTGGAATCCCTCAGGGAAGCATCATGGGCCCACTGTTATACCTAATATATACCTCAGACATGCCAACAAACAACCACACCCTAACTTCAACATTTGCTGATGATACAGCTTTTTTAAGCGTACACGAAAACTGTCATGAAGCTTCTCGCTACTTGCAGGATCATATATTTGAACTGGAAAAGTGGTTAAAACATTGGAGGATAAAGGTTAATGAGCAAAAATGTGTACATATAACATTCACCTTGCGTCGGGAGTCATGTCCCCCTATTAAAATCAATAATCAATTAGTGCCCCAACAATCGCATGTAAAAAATCTCGGAATTCATCTAGATCGACGTTTAACATGGAAATGCCATATAGAAGCAAAACTAACACAAATGAAACTAAAAGCAATTTAACTTAATTGGCTTATTGGAAGAAACTCTGTTCTTAGTCTCGATTGCAAACTTCTACTTTACAACTCTATCTTAAAACCAATTTGGTGCTACGGTATTCAGTTATGGGGCACTGCCTCGGCTTCTAATATCGAAAAAATTCAAAGGCGACAAAATAAACCTCTTCGAATAATCACAGCCGCTCCCTGGTATGTTAAAAACTCAAATATTCACAAGGATCTCAATGTGCCGTTAGTAAAAACTATTATTACGAAGTATGCAGTAAAATATTTAAAAAGACTTGAGTCGCACCCAAATCCACTAGCTCGAAATATTTTAAATTACAGCGGCCACTCTAGATTAAAGAGAAGAGATACAGCAGGACTCATCAGACAAGAAGAGCGCTAAACATCTACATATGTTAACAGAAACCGAGAAGAGAAAAATTTTCGTCTTGCATTGGCAGGACAAAAATAAAGTATTAGTATAAGATTTGATTAATTATTGTTAGTTCATATTTAATATATGAAGATTCAATAAATAAATAATGAGAAAAAAAATATATGAAGAATATAATTTATATGGAGCATTTTATAGGATTTTTTTTTAATTATTAAATTATTTATTCAATATTATGTATATATGAAGAATGTGCCAATGCAGAAAATTTATTTTCAATGACATTTTGACGTAAAATTTTTTAAATGCGGTTTTTGTACCATTTACAATAGAAAACAAAATAACAAATATTCAAATTTACCGATTACAGTTACCGATTAAAAAATTCTATAAAAGCATTGAGCCCAGATGGTGTTTACCGAATTGCGCCGAGTTTTTTCACGATTAAGCGGCATAAAAGTAAAAGAATGTATGAACTCTAACTATTTTATTAAATTAGATTTATATTTCATATCATAATGTTTTTATTTTACAGGAATTCTTAATGGACCGGACATTCGTCGTCTTATGAAGGACCATCAATTTGAGGTTGCATTGAATGATATCGAGCTATTGGCCTGGAATTGTGTGAAATCAGTAATAGAAAATGTATTAGGAAGTCATCGGTCTGAAAACTGGCGAATTTTAATCAAAAATATGCTAACCGCATTTAAAAACTTAAACTTTAGAATGTCATTGAAAATAAATTTTTTGCATTACGATGCCGAAAAATTTAATGAACAATCACCAGCCGAGTCTGATGAACATGGCGAGAGATTTCACCAAGTAACAGCCAGGCTCGAACACTGGTATAGCGGCAAACAACTTGATTCGCTATTAGGAGATATTTGTTGGAATCTGCAGAAGGAAGAAGAATAAATTTCTAAATAAAAATAAAAATATTTCAACTTTTCTGAAAAAATCAAAAATTGTAGACAGACTTTAATCACTTATAGCTTATTTTGTTTGGAACTTTGTATTTTATACTCGTAGAACCCTAGCCTTAAATTTTGCACCTGCAGCGCCTGAGATACCCCTAGACGGGAAAAATGTATGACCAGCGCAACTTTATTTTTCATTCCCATCATTTGTTTCTAAGGCCTAGGAGTCGCCCCTAGGGGGATAGAATGTATGACTGACCTCCATTAGTTTTTTGTTCTTAACATTTTCCCTTAGGGGGGCTCCCATACAAATATTGCGTTTTATGAAATTCCTTAATTAATTAAAATTTGTCGACATTTGTGAATAAAATCAAAAGTTGCAAACAGATTTTAATCATTTATGGCTTGTTTTGTTTGTTTTTATACGTCTGCAAAAAAATAGAAGCATAGCTGCATTTTCCAATTTTTTATGAATTTTTAAAAAACAAAAATTTCGAAATTTTGTTAAAAAAATTATTTTTTTTCCAAAAAAAAAAATTATGTTTCTAAAACGACTAAGGATATTTTTGAGTTACGCGAACATATGTTGTGCAACCTCCTCCATTTTCGCATATTGAAATTATGTATTTATTATGTATGTATATAATAACTTACGTAAATAGTTTTGAATAAAATTTAATATCATTATCAGGAAGATACATGAAAAGGCTTTTAATATCATTTTTTTTATCTTCAGATATATTTTTTTTTGTAAATGTACATTTTTTCTGATGTTGATAGAACTCCCTTTTTGCTTTGTTTTTTTTAAGCTTGATGATTGGAATTCATCTTCTTTTATAGATGTTTTATAAAGTAAAGAAAATAAATTGAATTTATTATATTTAATTGCTTTAATTTTGGTAAAAGGAACGTTCTGAAAATTTAACTGTTGTGCAAGATTCGAATAAATTCTGAAATCTGTAGGTAACATTTCTATTATATTTAATTTAATCTTTTGGGAGTGATAATTCTTTAATTTAGTTATTAAATCTACAGGACTATGAATTTCTTTTAATTTAAGAAATCGATCTATTGCACTATGGACAGCGTCAATTTCTTGAATTTGGGAATGTCCCGGCTCTGAAAATTTTTGAGTAATTGTTTTAATATTATTGTTTTTATATAAAAAGTCAAGAAGTGAAGACGTCAATATTTTATTTTTGTTTTGTGGCACACAGGAGTCGCTCCAAAGAATAAAAAGTTCAATGTTCTTAAAATCCTTGATTATGTTATTCAAGATTTTAATAACAGAACTGGCGATATCATTGCCAGAGCGACCAGTAAGTAACATTTTTTTCATTTGAATTCTGAGCACATACTGTTGCTGTCATATTAAATACTGAAAGTTTTCTCTTATAATAAAATATGGATGAAAATCTCTTAGGCAGATTAAAGGTGCTTTGCAAGTCGAAGCACACCACGACTGTATTTTTTGATGTTATCTGTCTGTCTCTATCAATATCAATTTTACAGTTTCGATTCTCATCTATATGTTTTTTATATAACACTTTTTTATCTTCGCTTAGTCTATTACTATTATGTAGATTCATATACAGACAACATTTATCACACTGATCTTTTTTTGGCCTATAAAAACTTAAATTAAATTTAGTATTAAAAATTGTAGTAAATGTTTTTAAAGACACTTTTATGACAGGAAATTTTTCTATGAATAAGCGGTACATTTTACTGACACTTCTTCCAGGTATAGTTTTGAAGTGGTCGACCGACAATAATGGGAGTCTACTGTAGGAAAACTACTGATGAAATCAATAATTTTTTCAGTTACATCTTGTGCTAAACGATTTTTTGTGTGCTTTCCATGGCGCAAGTTTTTGGGTATACCTGTCTTTTTATCCGAATGATACTTAAAATGGTGATAAACTCGCTTATCGGACACTGAGATTGTATTTAAAAAAAATGTTTTACATACTTTTATTTTTAAATTGTCTTTTTCAAAGTAGTATGAAAAACTGTTTGTTTTTCTAGCACTTTTAGCTCTTCGTCTTTTTACTAACCTCCTTGAGACGAATTTAGTATAAAATGAGCATTTCTGACTATCATCTAATGTACAAAAAGTTTTAAATATTTTTTTTTTTCGCAAATTTTCGGAAAAATCGTTTGAACAATCTAAAGCACATTCTGGCTTAAAGGGAGGCCTAATAGGTTTTGCCTCCCTTGGTATACCATTTGATGTTATATATTCTTCGCCGTGCTGTCTTTTCTTTTTACGTTCATTTTGTTTCCATTGGTCGGCACAAATTTTTCGTTTGCGGGAAGGTTTGGGTTTTTCTGAATTAACAGATGATGAAAGCTCTGTCGAGACGATGTTTTGATTTAATACTATAAATTTTGTAACTCAAATTATAATTTGACAGAAATAACAAAAAGAAACATTACATTACCATTAGAGAGATTCCCTGTGCGTTGAAGCATGTCATTGTTAAAATTATGTTCTGATGATGAAATAAAAATCGAATTGGGATCCTCAATATTCTTCGTATAATTCTTAAATTTCCTTCTTTTTGAAATATTGTAATCGGATGCAGTTTTTCCTTTTCTTTTAAGTAATGGTTTATTTCTAATGGCTTTAGTAACTGTTTCTATTGGAATTCGAATGTCGTTATCGCTCAATGAAGAAGAATATTCACTTCCATTTTCTATAAATAGAAGACGTTTCTAAGCGTGAACTCCTTTTAATTAAATTAAAAACAAAATACCATTATTTTGCACGAACAGTATATCATTGTTAGGGTTATAGTCTGAATCTCGTACTGAGTCGTCTGAGTCGAACAAATCAGATTCTAAATTTAAAAAGAAGAGTCAAGTTTTGCTTTTTTATATTCATCTTTATAATTTTCATAAATACCTATTAAATACGAATCCTCGACTTCCACTAGATTATTTAATTTATTTTTAGCCATTTTACTTAATTTTCAAGTTTACTTGAAAAATAAAAAATGTAGCCAAATTAATGTAAAAAATGCCACCAAATGTATAAAAATAACAATTTAAATTTAATGTGATCACTAATCAAGTGTTCAAATTATCCAGTTTTTTTCTCCTTTTTATTTTTGCTAACGGTTAATATTGCTTAAGGCCCAACCATAATATGCATAGCCTTGCTTAACCTACTGTCAAAAATTAACAAAAAGTCGCTCAAATGTATTTAAAAAAACAAAAACAAAATAAAAAAACATTTGATTCCGTACGCAATGTGCCATCAGTTTCGCACTTTGCTTAAGCAAATGACAATTTCATAAAACTTAACAAAACGTTTCCTTAAGTTCAATATGGTTTGCCTCATATGATTTACATGTATTCGCACATTTACTAAAGCCAACTTAAGCACATTATGGTTGGGCCTTTATTTTTAAATAAAGTATTTAAGTTGCCAGCGTCGTGTATATGGTGGGGGCGATAACTAAAAAAACGTATTGAAATAACACGGCAATAGTATTACCTACGTCACTGTGCTTATTAAAGTATAACCTTGAAAAAAAAATACATAATGAATCGTTAATAAAGAAAAATATGCAAAAGCAATGAGTAAAGTGTTTTTTGTATGTACTTTCTATTTATTTAATATTATTAAGTAAATAGTATTTGTATGAATTTTGCTTTTGCATGTATTATATACGTCAATATAATTTCGGAAAAAAACAAATTAAAATTTCTATCGGCGTTATTTTGACGTATGCGCCATTATTGAAAAATATTTCCCAAAAGGTGGCTTTTACGGCAATATGTTATTATTTTTTTAGAACTAAAAATGTCTAAAACTTAAAAAAATTTTTCTATGACTTAAAGAATTTTTCCACTTTTCGATAAAGGATAATTAAAATAATATCTGACAAAAATATTGATCCCCTTATTTCGACTCATTTTTTTTCTATAAGCTGTGAAAACTTTAAATTCAATTTCCCAAAAAAATATTTTTTGGAGTTACGTCAAGATAATTTCGGAACGACGATATGTCAAATGTGTTTAAAATGCGTTTGTATTATTTTATATAAGTATTTTATTAGGGCGTACTATAACTCCCCCATCGTTAGAGTGAAGCTCCGGTGAACTAGTAATATAAATTCTTTTGTTTTTTTTTAACATAAAGTATAATAATGATAGAAATCAATATGACAGTGATTCCAATATTGCTGCCAGTACGTATCATAGAGGTTTTAAGTATTTTATGTTTAACAGTTTTTATTGTTTCATTGAAGTGTATTTCCTTAATAGCTAATTTCAGGAACATAAATATTATAGTTGTTTGATTTTAAAATAAATTCTTCTAAAATAAACATTTCATTAATATTTATTTTGTAGTTTTCATAGCTTCTTAATCTAGTTTTAATACTACAATTTTTAAATTTTATTAAATATGTTTTTAAATTCTTTAAATTATACAGGTTTTTACAATTTGTTGTAACATTTCCTTGATAATTTTTAAATATGAGTAAACCTGGAAAAATTTCTTTTTCTTCTTGATCTTCTGTATTAGTTGTTTTACAATTGGCTTTCAAGTTTTTCACAATATTTGTTAAACAATAGTCATTTACTCATTTATTTCTAGTCTCTTATATTCTATAGTGTTTGATTTGTATATTTCGTTTTTGTTAATGAGGACTGTTTTTTCATTGAAAACTTAAGTTCTATTCTGTTTGGCAGGGATGGGTTCAAATGTGACTTCTGCAAATGTTTCGTTTGAAAACTTAGGAATATTCAAAGTTAAAATTGCTAAGCTCTCTCTGTATGTTACGTATACTTTACTATGAAGGTAGGATTTTATTTCGTCTATAAATTTATATTCGTCTGTAGTCAGTGTGTCGGATGGGATTATTCCTAGCTTGGAATTAAAAATAACATGTCCGATTTCGTTTACGTGGTCCATCAATAAATTTACATCATTATTAATTTGAAAGATGTTTTTCAGGATTATGGTTTCATCTCTTAAGTCAAGAATCTGGTTTTGTATTTCTCCCTTGAATGTATTTTTGAACCATTTTTTGTTGGTTGTTTATGTGCTCTGTGATATTTGTTATTCTATCTGACATGGAAGAGCTGAGATAGGGTATTTCGTCTATGGCTGTGACTGTTTCTCTGTTACCTTTTTCTAATTTTTGAATTTTGTCAAAAATTTCCTTTTCATCTTCGTTATCCATTGTCCCTGCAATGTATTTCATTCCTTTACCTATTGCGTTTCTAAGTCCTCGTTTGTATCTAAGTTTGGGTATTTAGTTTTCTATTTTTGCTTCGCATATGGCCAGACTTTTGTTAATACTGTCCAACAGTGGGGTGACGTTGGTATATGTGTCTGTTAATTTATCAATATTCTCTTGTATAACGTAAACTGTTTCTAAATATTGTGTCGTGTTAATAATGTGAATTATTATTAGGTAGTTATTAATAATCTCTACATCTTTTAATTTAATTGGTATGTATCCATGGTTGTCCGTTAGGTCTTTTACTTCTAGGTTTTGTGCTACTGCATCATGTAGTGTTGGTATAAGTAATAACATGAAGAAGATCATATGAAAAATAAAAATTAATAGTAAGGTTTATGTACTTTCCGGAGTGTTTCCATTTTGATATTTTCTTTTCCTTTTTATGTGGGACTTGTGATATTTATGACCTCGGTCCGTTATGACGTGGTCGTTATCTAACTCAGTGACTGTAACTTTCTGAAATTTTGAATGGTTTTTGCATCCGCTTTCGTCTTTTAGGTAAATAGGGCCGGTCTGAATACTCACAATCTCGCGTGTTCTGTTGAGTGTATTAATAATTTTTTCTTTATTTTGTATCATAAGATCTCTAATTGAAGGGAAGTCACTTGTACTTATAATACCATTTCTGAAGTCAATAGTTTTTTTCCGGGTGTGGAATGAATTGTATTATTGTAAAATATAATGATTCTATAAATTTTCTCCTCCACACTTTCTATATCTCTGTTTGGGTCGTGCTTTAATAACCGAATATGTTCGTTGATCGTGTTGTGTAATCTTTCCACATCTGCATTGGATGTATGAGTATTGTTCGACGTGTAATGTATTTCGATTTCTTGTTCTCTAAGAAATTCTAGGAGAGGTAGGGCTTTAAATCCTAATTCGTTGTCCATTACTAATTTTCTTATACTTCCAGTACAGGATAAGTACTGCGTTAAAGCCAATTTAAATTCTATCCATGATCTGTTCTTGATTTTTATTGCCTGGGCATATTCCTAAGCTATAGAAAACGTCTGCGTGAACTATGTCTCCCGGGTTTTCTGGAGTTTCGGTTATTTTATATTCCTGTTTGACTGGGTTTCTACCGTATTTTTCCTTACTGCAAATATCGCTATTATTAATGAATTGAGTTTTTCATATTTTTAAATCAGGGTAATAAATTTCTGTTTTCAGTCCAGCAAAATTCTCATTTATTCCTCTGTGATTATTTCTTCTGTGGTCTCTTTCAATTCATCCTGTTAACCCGTTTTCGTCTGTTACATCTTTTAAGACCTTTTACATCTTACGATTCTGAATTCGTTCTCAATATAATATTTTTCTCTTATATCTAAAAATATTTTCATTTCTTGATTTCAATGAACCATATGTAGTTTTATTTAAGATTATCTGTTGTCGATAGAAATTCAAAGGGTTATTAGTTTCTAAAATTTTATTCCTCGGTAGTTTGATTGTGTTTCCATTCCCTTGGTCGCTTGAATTTTCTGTGGTTGGGAGATTTTGATTAATATTTATTTCAACTCTTGAAAACGCATCTGCGTTCCCATTTAGAATACCCTTTTTGTACTTTATTTCATAATCGAACTCCTGTAATAAGAGTCTCCATCTGACTAATTTAGAGTTAGGTTCTTTTATGGAAAAGAGCCATGTGAGGGGTCTATGATTGGTTTCGATAATAAATCTTCTACCAAAGAGATATGGTCGTAAATGCTGTGTAGCCGACACAATCGCTAGTAATTCTTTTTCTATTGTGCTGTAGTTTTGTTCATGGTAATTTAATGTACGGCTCGCATAACAAATAGGGTGTCCGTCTTGAGAAAGTACTGCTCCAATGGTATAATTACTTGCATCGGTTTGCAATACAAAGGTTTTACTAAAATCTGGATACGCTAGTTTATTAAAATTTTCTTCAGTAAATCAAAACTTTCTTTATATTCTTAATCGTTAATATTAATTTTAGCGTCCTTCTTTAAATTTTTGTCATAGGCCTTGCAATTTTGGAGTAATCTTTTATGAACTTCCTATAATATCCAGCGAGGCCTAAAAACTGTTTGATTTGTTTCTGTGAAGTTGGTAAAGGAAACTTCTGAACACAAGTAATTTTATCTGGGTTTGGTTTTACGCCTGAATCAGTCATTACATGTCCTAAAAAGTTAGTTTCTCGTTTCAAGAATTCGCTTTTATCTTATTGAACTTTTAGATTCACTTCTTTTAAGCGGTTAAATATTTTTGTAAGGGATTCCAATTGCTCATGAAGTGAGGTTGAAAATATTATGATATTATCAAGATAAACAGATTTTATTAATAAGTTCTCCTAAAACGTTGTTCATCAGCCTTTGAAAAGTGGCTGGTGCGGTTTTAAGTCCGAACGGCATACGAAGGAACTCGTAATGACCGCCTTCAACGCTAAATGCGGTTTTCGGGATGTCTTTTTCGTTTATTTCTATCTGCTGAAAGCTCTTCGCGAGGTCAAGAGTTGTGAAATACTGACAGCGTCCTAATTTCTCTAGGATCTCGTCAGTATTTCGAATCGGCTATTTAACGTCGATAGTGACTTCGTTTAATTTGCGATAATCTATAACCATTCTCCATTTTTTTGTGCCGCTTGCATCTAGTTTTTTCGGTACGATCCAGACTGGTGCTGAATACGGCGAATGACTTGGTCTCATTATTCCATCGTTTAACATTTCCTTAATTTGCCTCATGGATGTAAGGATACCTTTAAGTTTTTGCAGCAATTGGAATATTGTTTATTGTCCTAATATCATGCTTGATTGAATTTGTAAACGTTAAATCGCTATTCTCTGAATAGAACATTTTTTTTATATCTATTTATTATTTGTAAGAGTTTTTCTTTTTCCTCACTTATTAAGTGGTTAGTTCTTATTTGTTCCAGGATAGGAATTTTAGGAGTTTCTTCTTCTTGGATGTTGAATACACAGAAATTTTCATTTGTTACCTTATCGGTTTTCTGAGTATCGAATATTATTGTTCTTGGGGTGTTCCCATTAACTTTTATGAGGGCGTTTATTTTAAAATTTTCTGCATCGTGAATATTTTCTATAATTTCGACATTTTTTTTCTCGCAAAAATGTTGGGGACTGTATACTAAGCCGTTTTGATGTTCAACTGCTGATATTATTCCGTAAAACCCGTCTTGTACAAAATAATATTCGTTGTTATCAATTGCGTAATTTATGGGAATGTGTTTCCCGTTAATGTCTTAAATATTTTCTTTAAAATTTATTATTGCTTTTAATTGTTTCAGTATATCGTTGACGATTAGACCATCGAAGTGGTCATGGAAATGACAGACTAATAATTCGATTTTGTTTTCGGAATTTTCAACAAATTCCTCAAATATTGGGATGGCTACACTTTCCTTAGTTTTATGTTACGTTGAAGGGTTTTTAAGTTGGTTTCTTCGCAATGTATGAACCATTTTTGATGACAAATCCCAGGATTTATTATCGAGTGGGTAGCTCCAGTGTCGATAATAAATTTCAATTGTATCGTTTTGGATTTGATCTTTATATAGGGTAGTTTCCCTGGGAGGCTGGTAGATGAAAATTTACCTCCATAGGTTCGGGGTATTGTTGTTGGTTATTTGGGTTATTATTATATTGTCTTTGATTGTGTTCGGAATGTATCGGATTGGATTAAAAGTCTGTCCGTTAATGATTTGTCTTTGATTTTGTCGATTATGATTACCAAAATTCTGTCGATCAGAATATCCTGAACTAAAATTATCATGGTTTCCCGAATTATTATCTCCTTGATTATGAAATTGTCCATGATTCATATTATGTTGGTTATAGTATTGTCTTTGATTTTGGTTTGGTCGGTTTGGGAAGTTTGTTTGGTTGTTAAGTTGATTATAGTTCCGTGAGTTGTTCCCATTATTCTGTTGTCTGTCGTTTCTGTTTGGTTTTTGGGTCTTTACAATATGTCCATCTTTACCCATTCTGTCATATCCACATTCAAACAATATGACTATAGCCGACTCTAATGTAGAAGGATTTCGACATGCCAATATGGTGCGCATTGGTTCTGGCACTTTACCCTTGAATATGTGAAGGGCAGACCTTTGGTTATTTAGTGCGACTTGGTTTAGTCCTTCTCTTTCTCCTACAACCATTGCGCCTTTATTGTTTAGTAGTTTAAGTCTATAAAGAATTCTATAGTATTACCATTGAAAGTTACCGATCTGAGGTCATCAAACAATTCTTCGCAAGTTTTCTTCTCTCTAAAATTGTTTTCTAAAACTGTTTTAATATCCTGCCCAGAACGTACGTGTGCATTGATTTCCAATACTTCCTTTGATTTTCCTACGGTACGACTTTTAATTATATCAGAAAAGACTAATTGGGAAAGTTCGTCATATATGGTAAGTAAAGGGTGAATTCGGTCTATTAATTTGACAAAAGTATTTAAGTCACTTTTATTACCATTAAATTGAGTCAAACCGTTTAGGTCATAGTATACAACTAGTATGCCGACTCTTTGACAGGTTCATAACTCAATTGTCAGTGGAACCTAATTTATGTTTGTATTAGTAAGATTTTTTTAAATGTATTGGTGTATAAAACTATTTCCACACTAAACATAGTTGCATAAAATCATATTGAATGTGGCAAAAAAAAATTTTCCAAAATAAAATTTTATTAGTTCAATAAATTTTCAATTTATAAAATGCTGGCTGCATTTATTAACTTTTAAAAACAATGTTTGCAAAATTTTTATTCTGCAATATCGGAAAATATTTAAATAATTTATGATTTCAAATATTATTTGCATACCACAAAATGCTACTCTGCTGGCTTTAATTAATGTCAAATAAATTTATTTAAAATTTTTTAGTTAGTGAAAAATAAAAACATTTTGCAAAAGCAAATGAGCAAAATGTATTGGATAAAATTATTAATTATGTGTTTGTGTCATAAAATTAAACATAAAGTGTTTTATTGTGAGAAATTTTATATTGAAAAATTTTAAATTTTGTTTTGTTTTTGTTGATTTTATGTGTGTTGAATTCACACAGAACCTATATGTGTGAGGGGTGAACTAAAAAGTTTAGGTATTTTATAGGGTCTAATTAAATTTGTTAAGTCGCCATGTTCTCTCGTTTCTTTCTCGTTTTATGAAATATTGCCCTAAAACTTTTTTTTAATGTGTTTTTTTTTTTGTGATAATTGAACTTACATATATTTAGAAATAGAGAGAATATATAGAATTGTTAAACTTACTTTTTAATGATGGTGTTGTTTTGTTGTGGTGGTGTTATTGGTTGTTGTTATGATCCTAGTTGTTATTAGTGATGTTTCTTGTAGCGATGTTTGTTACTATAATAGCCTTCGTTGTTATTAGTGATGTTTGTTGTAGTGATCCTTGTTGTTATAATGGTGTTCGTTATTATTGGTGATGCTTTTTTTAATGATCCTTATTGTTATAATGGTCTTCGTTGTTATTGGTGATGCTTCTTGTTGTTATAATAGTCTTTGTTGTTTTCTCTATGAATACTTTTTGTATTTAAAATAAATTCTTTATTTACTTTCTTTTTTGTTTTAAATATCATCAAAAAAGATGAATTGCTTTTATGTTTTAAAATACCTCACAGCTTTGTATTTTTTAAATCTCAGAAAAAAAAAATTTTATTTAACGATTATTTTTTTATTAAGTTGTGTTGGATTTTAATACGCTTTTATTTCGTTTTTAATTAAGTATCTTAACTGATTTATTCTAAATCGGTTAAATCCGTAATACAATCTTTAAATTAAGTTCTTAATTTAATCCTTAGGTTAAATCCTTATTGAATTTTTATATTAAGTCCTTAACTAAATCCTTAGGTTAAATCCTTATTAAATTTTTATATTAAGTCCTTAATTAAATCCTTAGGTTAAATCCTTATAAAATATTTATCCTCGTCGCCAGTATTAGTTTCACTTTTACTTTAACTTATGCCCCTATTGCGGTTCTCCACTTTTGTAACAGTTTGGTTGTATTTGGTAAATTTGCATTGCCATTCTCAACTCGACTGGCAGTTGGCTTTTCAGTTGTGTATCTGTTTTTTTCGTGGTATTGCCGTTTTCAACTTTGTAAAAGTTTGGTCGACAGAAACGTTATAAATACACAACTGTTTATTAGTAGTTGAGTTGTTTTCAGTTTCAGTTGACTTTCATTTTTAAAAGCAAAAAAAAAAAATAACAATGGAAAAACCGTAAGTAGAAAGATTTGTTATACTGTTTATTAGAATTTCACAGCATTTAATACATTCGTAGATCTTTGAAAATTCCAACTAAAGCACAATTTGAGAGGCTTGTTAATCTAATGGAAAAAAACCCAGAGATTGCACGTGGAAAACCAAAATTTGGTATGACCAAAAACCAGTGTAAAGATATATGGGACTTTAATAAATTACTTTAATATAGGAGGAATAGCCACTACGCGAACAGGTGGTTTTTAAATGATCTTTGATTTCATCCAGCAAATAGCAAAACGCTTCCTTGTTTAGTCGGAAATAACTTTTAAATCTACAAATTTAAAATTATTATTGAGTTAAATTTTTTTATTTTTCGAATTTATTCTATGAGTTAAATTTAAATAATTGTAAATTTTTCTGTACATAAATATACTTCATTGCTATCCAACGGAAAGCTAAGGTAAAATGTAACAAGAAAATACAATATACTAGTCTGGTAGTGTATAAAGTCATTCCTAAAAAAATTTAAGGAATAGAGCTATTACAAAAAGCTTTATAAAATACATAACTAAAATTTAACTCATAGAATAAATTCGAAAAATAAAAAAATGTTGAATATAATAAAGTTGCTTATGAAAAAGAAATAATTCCCAATATCTATTATTTAGTTACGTTACTAATTATAAGTTCTTACTTGGCATTGGGTAGTTCAAGAGGGTTGGAATCAGCAGGAATTTTTCTTCTTATACGTAGCACATCTGTACAAGAGTTTTCATTTTCATCATCATAAAATAAATCGACACTAATATCCATTGTAAATACTTTTTATTCAATACACAATTAAAAATACTTTTAGTTTAAAAAATTATTAAATTTATAAAATTTTCACTTGTCAAACGTTATATTTAAAGTTGGTAAATCGATATTTTAAGTTGGCAACTTTATAGCAAACTCAACTAAAAACCGTTGGGTATCACAATACCTAAAATGAGTTTGGTTGTGCATAAGTTGGGTTGACTCTCACACGACCAAACTGAGTTGAGTGGAGAACCGCAATAGGGGCATTATCTAATTCAATTTATTATTTTAAGTTACACTTTTTAAATAAAAGAATTTGACTTGTTTGCTTGACCCGATGTATACGAATGCTTCTTTATTTTTAAAAATCTTAATATTAAATACAAAAATATTAAATTAAAACTAAAGTGCTTATTCTATTTCTTTTCTTATTGTTGTATTTATTTCCTAGTTTTATTCCAGGAATTTACTAATTCTGCCGGGCTATGAGTGAAAATGATTCAAGTGCATTTTGTTGTTTATTGGTCTACTTTAAATGTGACCACCTACAAAATGCAAGAACAAAAGATTCCGAGAAATTTAATAGGGCAATAAATTAAATATATGCTAAGAAAGTATGTATGTTTGTGTACGTTGTTGTACACAAACATTCATAAGTACTTATGTATTTTATGGATTAACAAAACAAAGAACGGGAATGAAAGAAATGTTTAAAAAAAAAAAGAAATATAAGTGTAACCGTATGTAAAAAATATATGTATATGTAAAAAGTGTTTAAAATGTGTTTATATTATTTTATATAAGTATTTTATTAGGGCGTACTATAACTGTTAATCTTGGCGCCATAATGATTGGTTACAAAAAAATAGTGAATAAAAAAGGTTTACCTAAAATGTATGTATGAATATAAAAACAACAATCCTTTAACTGGAAAAAATTTAAATTCTGAAAAACAAGAGCAGTCATAAAAATATTTTTTTTATACACGAAGCACAACAACAATTTTCGACGCTTCATTTCCCACTTACATATTTGCACACATAAGAATTATTGTGCAAAATATTGTTTTTATTTCGCGGCATCATGGGTGCTTTCTTTTCAGTCAAATGATCACTTAAAATGCATAATAAGTGAACCGAAAATTCCTTAATTTTCCGCGGATTTGTTGCAATTGGGTTTTTATATCTGAAAGAGGTTGGCGCCATAATTATTGCTTAATAATGTCCATGCCAGTGCACACATGAAATAGTAAATAAAAAAGATGTACCTAAAATTCATGTATGAATATAGAAATAACAACAGTTGTTTAACTAAAAAATTCAAATCATAAAAAACAAGAACAGTCATAAAAATTTTTTTTTTAACTTGAGTAATAAAAAGCACTACAACAATTTTCGCTGCTTCATTAACCACTTTCAAATGTGCACATATCATTTACATATTCACACCTACGCATTCACTTGACACTTTACAACTGATCTTTACTGGCAATCTTCTTTTCTCCGCTGCAAACCTGCGTTGACCTGCTATTACAATATCGCAATTGGTTTTTCTATTTTGAATACATTAATTCCCATCAACAATTTAGTATGCCAAAATTACAACAAAATACGATAAAAAACTCTGATGAACATACCCACGCATAAAAATGTCTACCCTTATAATATTTACTTTGTTTTTTTTTTACTCTATTTTTGAGCGACTGTTATAAACACCTACATATATAGATTTATTTTTTATATAAATACTATATTTTATTAAAACATTAGTATACTTTTGCATGTTTCTTATATTTTTGCACTCCTGTCATAAAACTCAACTTCAAATTATAGTTTGGGTTTTTTTCCAATAAATAAACAACCATTAAAAAATTATATTTCTTATTTTCTTTCCCATACATACTGAGGATTTATTATATTAAATATTTCCTTTAAAAAAAGTAAGTACATTAAAAAGCTAAAAGTTCACTACGTGTTAATTGAAAAATACAGAATAAGTACCTCAAAAGAACTTAACACGGACTTTTAAATAAGTTCGGTAAGTTATCTATTCGTCAGCTCACAAAAGTTGTGTACAATATTTAATTTGTGAACAAATTCACAAACAAAAAAATAAGATTTAGAGTTTGTGTGGTAAGACAAGTACAATACGTTAGTGTACAGTTTTTTTTACTCTGGTCGTGGGTTTGTTTAAGCTTTGATATTATTACAAGTAAAACTTGAGTGTTTATAATTTTTATTCGCTTTACAGTTTTTTTTTGTATAATATTTTAAGCTATTCTAAGGTGTTTGGAAAAAGGTTTTCTGATGATCTGGTCTAAGCAACGAGTAAAATATGCATAGGAACTAGCTTTCCCTGAATAATAAATTTCAGTGTATTTATCAAAAAAAAAAAAATATTGGGAATTTAGGACGTCATAGAGAATACTTATTAGTAATACTTTAATTTCAGGCAATGCGGCGGCTGGGAACCATTGTTTGCCGATTTTTTTTCTTAGATGGCCGTACAAAGGCAATTGATGTTCATCCCACAGATACTGCCGGCGACGCAGTATTAAAGTTAGCTGAAAAACTTAATTTGTCCAATACTGAAGGTTGGGCAATTTTTCAATCTCGTCCAAATGGAGAGGAGCATATTAAGACATTTGATTACCTTTATGATGTTATAGCTGCGTGGGAATTAAAGCAGGTTCAGTTGCAGCCAAACACAGTGACAAGCCGACGATGTACTAATGGCACATCTTCTGTTGAAAATCGTTTTGTATTTAAAAAACGCTTATTTAAGTCAACTCGAGAATTATCACAAGACCCAGTGGAAGTGAATTTACTCTATGCGCAAGCCGTATACAGCGTTGTGAAGGTATGTATTATTTGCTTGCGTTACTTAGTTTCCTTTTATATATTAGAAATTAATGTGCCTATGCACGATGCTTTTGAAGAGGGGATAAAGATGCAGTGTGTAGTAAACGACTCTCTGTACCGGAATTTTTTATTTTCTGTTTTCTACTCTTCGCTATATTCTTCTTATTGCTTTATATCATTTTTCTCACATCAATATCATTTCAGTATTACAACCTTTTAAATGTTCATCTCCAAAAGCGAAAAAGTACGAAAAAAGGAAATGAAAGTTCTGCCTGACTTATTTCCAATATCTACAAGTTACAGTCAAGTTAAAAAGAGAAGTTATCAGCAGAACGTTTTATATGCCTTTTTACTCTATACAAAGAAAAAATTATAAGTTGATTTTAAGCACAAAATTCGTGGAATCAAGCAAACAATTAGTTGATTTTGCACCTATTACCAAAACTATTATATCGATTTCTAAACGTTTTAAAAATTGTGACTTTTTTCAATAAAGCCTATAGTACACGGCATGTAAAAATACACATGCGCATGTGGTTCTGACGTAATTTTGACGTCATCACACAACACGCAATGTTTATTGTGGCTTTGCATTGACGTCAAAATTACGTCAGAACCACATGCGCATGTGTATTTTTACATGCCGTGTACTATAGGCTTAACCGTTTTTTTTTTTCAATTAAGAATATGATCAAATACTGTCTGATTTCAAGGAAAGTGTAACTTGATTTAACTAAAAAAATAGTTAACAAAAAATCTATGATTTATTTAATTGCCTCAGATAATTAAAAAAATGATAAAAAATTATAAAGTAATTGAATTGATCAAATTGAATTACTAGCAATTATTTGTTAGATTCAATTCAAATTTTTATTGAATGACAAATGAAATTTTAATTAAAAGTTAATTAAACTTAGAGTTGTATATCTTGAAATAACACCATGTAATTTTGTGATGATCAGTCCATATTTTACTACCATATAAAGCCCACTTTTGAAAAATACTTAAATACATCTAAAATTGTGACAAAAATGATGTTATGGTGAAATTTGGTCCTCTTTTTTTCCTGAGACTAGAAATCGCACTAAAGGCTCTGGTAGAATTTATATTTTTTTTTTTGTACAATTAAAAAAAAAAAAAATCCCGAAGTTTTATCGTTCTCACTTTTCTTTTCAATAAAAAAAATTTTTAATAACATATCACCAGTCCTGGCCAGAACTAACAAAAATTGCGTAATTGCTAGTTTATGTTCATGATGTTATACTAACATATTAAGTACATACATACAAAGTACATGTACTCGTATCCCTGTAAGAAGCCATGGACCAAGTGTCTCCAAAATCACCACTTTTGTCGATTGTTCTGGTGACATTGTCAACGAAGCGTCTACACTTTTGTTTGCCTTTGACAAAAAGAAATGATAAATTTTTCTTATTCTTTATGTTGTATACACACACTTGTAATGATTCTTATAAAAAAAAAAATTCATATTCAGCAGAACATATGCTACCTATAACACAAGGCTACAAAATAAAAAAAAATTTAAAGGCTTGAAAAACCACTATACAATTTTAATGAATTGTGTTTCTAGTAGTTCAAATATGGTTCAAATTTTGAACCCTTTAGAGAGGTTGTTTTAAAAAAATTTTAAATAATAAAAAATGTTAGATGTTTCTCCACATAATTAATGATAACTCAAAGAGTGTCAGTCCGATATTATTCAAATAAACTTAGAAAAATATAAATTTACATAACTTTTATCCGTTTATACATTGAGTTTCAATCGGCTCAGTATTTTCAGAGTTATAATATAAAGAAATTGAAGCAAAAAATATATTTTTTATTTAAAAAAGCAAAATTTTTTGTTTTAAAAAAATCATAAAAAATCGAAAAAGGCAAAGATTGTTCAGATTTATTGCTTCATCGTAAAGTTTTAAGTTTGTTTGATATACACAAAATTGAGTAGTTAATGTTCTTCTTTCGATTTATTGAACTCTGAAAACATTTTCCCCATGCTATGTACAAATTTTCAAATCGGAAAGGCATTAGATAGTTACATTCGTGTATTTTTTTTTGGCAAACCCCTACCTACAATACTGATTCTATTCTTCGGGAAAACATTTGAATTGGATGAGTTTAAAAGTATTAAACAGTAGAATATTTATATTTGATTGTTAAATTTATTATAAGAAAATAGATTAACAAATTATTACTATAAACTACAAAGTCTGACATTTTCTTTTATTGTTGAATAAGGAAGTGTTACTTTGAATACTCCAGCAAAAATCAGCCATCATGTATGCATTCCAGTGATCCTGGTATCGTTCCTCCATTGTCGGGATATCTTGGCGGAATCGTTCGCCCTTTTCCTTACTCAAGGCTTCTAGATATTCAGGAAAACTATCTAAGTTACTGTGCAGGTAGTGAACATGTTACATCTAAGATTCTAGAAGTGAGTTAACATCTCTTCAACGTGCCCAACATAATCATCACCCTTGTTATTTCCTAAGAAATTTTGAATAACCCATACAAACGAATCCCATGCATTCTTCTACATATCTGACAGTGAACTGCGAAAATCAGTATCTTTCACCAATTTTCGAATTTTTGGGCCGTTAAATATGCATGCTTTCTGTTTTTGGATACTCAGATTGGGAAACATCCTTAAATTACACTGGAAACATTCACTATTTTTGTTAAGTGTTTTAACAAATAGTTTCATCAGACCAATTGTAATGTGAAGAGGGGGTAATATGATGCGATATCGTGTACTAGAGCCACATTTATAACATTTGGCATACCTGGAACCAGCGTTACCCTAGAAGGTCATTGTTGTTTCTTCCAATGTTTTGCTTTAGCACTGCTGTCCCATAAACACATAAAGCATGGATATTTGATAAAGCCGCTTTGTTGACCTAAGAGGAAATTTACCACCTTAAGACCAAAACAAATTACCCAGTTATGTTCATCATCCTTTATCTTCTTTATGACCAATGCAATTACAGAGTATTCTTATTTTACTTTGGTTGAATGTGCGATCGGCAAGGAATAAATTTTATTTTCATTTTGCTTGAAGTGTGTCCTTCAAGCTGCGTTTTGATGAGTCGATAAATAAACGCAATTCGTTTTAATCGTATCTCTGTAAGCCCATGGCAGTCATCAAACCAGAAATTTCTGTGCAGTACACAAAATCATCCCCTTCAACAAAATAATGAAGCCTTCTTCTCGAGTACGGTAATACTATACTTTAGTTTCTTTTGTTATGAGATCTGTCTTTCATCTGGGACGCAAGTAGTTTAGAAGATCTTTACGACAATCCAAGGTCTCTAATTACATCATTAAGCTGGTCTTGATTCCATGGTCTCTGTAGATGATAGGGCTGGATTTGAACTATTTGATTGGTAAAACATATTTGAGGTTGACTGTCCTGGTGAACACGAAAGGACTTGACTACAGCCTGGTTCCCGATCTTGAGCATATTTAATTTCTTCTAAATGTAGAACAGAAAGTGTTAACCAATCAGCAGACCACGTGGGGCAAGACCATCGCATATGGTTTCCGACACCGGGTTTTGTACTTAAACATAAATAACAATCGCATTCGTGGCTCGCTGTTTCGCTTCAAAATTTCCAAGTGTTGTCTGTAAACTGAAAAACATTTGAAATAAGAAATATGAACAATTAAAAATTTAATTATGAAATACTGTTGGTATAAAATATTCAAAATGTATTAACCAATACTTACTTTTCGTTAGAAGACCTCATAAATAAATTCAATCGACATGAAATGTATATAGTACTCGGTATGCAATGCTGATTCAAATTGTGCGGATATATATTATAGCAATCTTCATATGACTTTTGAAATGAAGTTAAGAAGAAGTTCCGTATTTGCTTGGTGATATATTGGCCGCACACATAACAAAATGAATCCGGATGTTCTGGCTTTCTTGATCAATTTTATTAATACTTGAAAATTGTTTTTAACTTGTAAGCTGAATGACTCTAATCTTTAACACTTCTTGAATTAAGAATTCCCAAGAATCATAAAAAACATTAAGGAATTTTATGCAAAAAAATCATCCGTTACAGGTAGCCAAAAAGAGCCGTTTAGCATACACGCACATTTATGAGCGTTTATTAGTTTGCTAACGCGAACGTAAAAATTACACCTTGTTTTTTATTACTCATAGCTTTTTAAATCTGAGAAATTATCAATAACAATTTTAATTAATTTTCCATGTTGTAAAATTCCTTTCTTCATAAAAATAATTTAATGAAAATTAAATTTAATGAACTTAAGCCTAATTAAAATAGTAAAAATTTGGATTAAAAACCATGAATAGTTCAACAAAATAACCACAATACTAATTATTGTTAAAGCTAAGGCACAAGCTCTATGTGTTCATTTGTCCTTCAAGTTGTGCTGAAAAATGTCAACAAGAAAAAAGAAAGACAAAAACATGATAAACAAAAAAATGTACTTTGGACTTCAAGAAGAATTCTTGACAAAAGTACGAAAAAACAGAAGTAAGGAAAACATGTGAGATCAATTAAAAATGGATAATCATTCAAAAAGCAAATTTCGATCTACCAAAGGTTAAAATACAATTTGGTTTAAGGATTTATGTTTGACTACTGACGTCAGCAGTCATCGATGGCTGCGAGTGTAAGACGGCAAATCCCTCTGAGGAGACCTAGTGGTTGAGGTCGAAACATGTCAGGGTAACCAGCCGCCTGGGTTCGAATCACACGCCAGCCAGCCTGGCTTCGAATCCCAGGTCAGTCAAGAATGAAAATTATCAATAACAATTTTAATTAATTTTCCACGTTGTAAAATTCCTTTCTTCATAAAAATAATTTAATGAAAATTAAATTTAATGAACTTAACCCTAATTAAAATAGTAAAAATTTGGATTAAAAACCATGAATAGTTCAACAAAATAACCACAATACTAATTAATCATTAAAATGTCATAAAGGCTTTCCCAACAAATGTTCAACATTTAAAGGGGACTTGCCAAAATCCGTGTCGTAAAATCCACCTGTGTTTCTATGTTCTATATTTTCAATTCAATTAATGGTAAATCAAAACGTAAAGGCCGCGTTAGCCGACCGTAAATATAGAAATGTAAATGTAATGTAAACAGCTGATCGTTTCTGTTATATGGAACGCAATACAAATGCTTAACTGACTGTAATGTCACTTAACCGTAAGGTGCCAACCTGTAGAAAATATAATTTCATTACGAGATTACGTGACAGTTGTAGATAGTGATGGGCTACTTGTATATTAAATAGAATGCGGTTAAATTCACTCTTTTTCTTTGGTACTTTTTTTTAGTAATAATATCTGTGGACTTTTGAAAAAATAACTTACAAAACATACATATTATCATTTATACAAATAAATGTTTAGATGTATAAAATAAAAAAATTTATACATATACACAAACAAGAAAAACTGTGATTTTTAATGGTACCAAAACCTAGTTTTGTGTATGCTCACTTTCAAAATAATATAAGTAAACGCGTATGTTTATGCTATAATATATATTTGTTAATTGTAAATCTATAACATAAATAACAAATATTAAATTATTTAAGTATTTATACATACAAGAAATACAGTTATAATACCATTTAAATCACTTGGTACTTTTCCTGCAAAGCGGTCATCATCTGAAAATTTTAAATACCCATCACTGTGTGTATTGTTTTATATATATTGATGCTTCTTTGTTTATGTTTTTTTAAAAACAGATGACACGATCTTACATGTTCTATAAGTGCACAAACGAGCTTACAGTACTTTACGGTACGTTACATTGCATTTCATTACATTTACGTTCGGCTAAAGCGGCCTTAAGGCATGCATCGATTTTTATAATCCATATCTACTTTAATTCACATGATATGTAGCTAACTACAAATAAATACAATTAAATTCTTTTTGCAGTTTTCGATATTTTCCACATAAAAAAAAATTTTTTTTTACCAATTTTTAATTTTTTGCCTAACAATTTGTTTCATAACTTTAAAACTATTGATCGCATTAAAAACAGTTGTAAACATCATTTTATTGATATTGTAAGCCAACATTTTTCTAAATTTAGATTTACAAAATCGGTGTTTTTGCGCTATGAGTGGATAAATGTGTCAAAATATTGACAATTTTACTTAAAAATTATTTTAAAAAAATTATCCATAGAATTAAAAAAATTTTAACATTTTATTACTTAGGTATCCATGATGCATCAAATCTATATAGTAGTTATTCAAGCCATTTTTTACCAGCTAAGCTCTACGGAAATTGGGGGATTCTTTTAATTCGTAAGATATGAACACTTCGTCAAAATGAAATAAAAATTTAGGTAGCTCTCAATTTTATACATAGATTTAATTTTTTATTCAGGTGTAATATAAAGGAAATTTGTTAGAAAGGAAAATTTGAGATGTTGCTTACTTCCTTTCTCTGTACCCACCAAAGTTCTATGTTACTCATTTTAATGTCGTGAATAGCCCACGAAAATCCTAACTTCTGGTAGCTAAATGTTTCGTCAAATGTTAAAAAAATATAATATTACCAAATGCATTTTCTACTCATAAAGGTTGTATTTTATAAATGAAGAAAAATTATCTAACATTTGTAAATTATATGAAATATTTAACAATTATTAAAAAACAATGGCAAAGGTGCCTATTATGAACTTAATTCGATTTTCGACAGCAGTCGAATTAGTTGATCGAACGAATTTTCATTTGATATTATGGCACACATTCGATAAAAATAGTACTTTTGTGATTTAGTTTATTCACAGTAGTACATTTTCTATCAGCTGTCACTTTAAATAAAAAAATTTTTGTTAACAAATTTAAAAAATAAAACTAATATAATACATGACTACGACGGAAATATGGTACGATGATTCATCTGATGAAGATGAACGCTTGCTGGAACTGGCCTGTACCTGTAGCCTGAACTTTTGTAAAAATTCCTTTTGCCAACAAAGGATTTTGTTCCATAAGGGAAACAAGCTTTTCCAACTGCTGCTTACTACTGTCGACTTTAGACTTGCATAAAATAACCAAAAATAATTAAGAATGTGGAATTTGCACACCAAAACAAATAAATTAACAAAAACTTACATTTTCAACAATTTTATTTAAAATTATTTACACCGTCGAAAGCAAATTAGTTTTCGTTGAAAAATTCGATGCACAACGAAATTTTCGACAGTGCTGCCAGTTCATAATACCAAATTAACATTCGATAGTCGATGTTCGATAGCCAGCGAAAATCGTTTATCGAATGTAACTCATAATAGGGGCCAAATATTTGACAAAGCAAAATTTTTGTGTATCTAGTGACTGTTTCTTATTTTTGTTAATACTATTTTCTTTCAAATTTTAACACAATTTGTGGTAAATTATATTAAAAATCCTATAAATTCATCTATTAATAATGTTGTATCTTATTAAGACATACTTTCTCAACCTCGTAACTTAAAAAAATACAGATTTGACTTTTTCATATTAAACGATTGCTATTTTTTTGTTCTATTAGTGCAACAACTTATTATTTCAATACTTTGTCTCAATTCTGTAAATATACATAAATTATTGAAATAATAAGTTGTTGCAGTAATAGAACACAAAAATAGTAATCGTTTGATATGAAAAAGTCAAAACCGCATTTTTTTAATTACGAGTATTTCCAATTAAGATTAAAACGTTTATTTCACCCATAATAACTGTTATTAATTTTCCTTTCTTAGATATTATTTGCACTACGGGGAAATCTACAATAAAATTAGTCATTAAATGAAATTTTCCAGCAGAAAATTCACATTCTGAATTACCTGTTTAATTATAAAATCTTTCGGTTTTCCGTTTATTCTATATTTAAATATTTCGACCAAAATAGTATTTGTAGTTTTTATAGTTTAAAAGTTTTGAAATGAAAACTCTTTTCCAACATATTTCAAATATAAAACAAAAGTTTATTACAAAACTTTCTGAATTAAAAAAATAACTTAAATATTTAAGTGTTTATATACAAGCAAAATTAGAATAATTGTAGGTCCTCACAAAACAGAAACAGCTTGAGGTTTATTAAACAGACAACGGACTCTGTAAAGGACAATGCTATTGACTCATTCCAAACAAAATAAATATTAAACATAACCTGTAAACTATAACGTAATAATTAGTATTGTGGTTATTTTATTGAACTGTTAATGGTTTTTCAATCCAAATTTCGATATATTAAACAGGCTTAAGTTAACCAAAGTTAACCAAATGGTATTTTACGTTGGAAGATCGAAATTTTCTTTGAATGAATGATTACCTATTTTATGATTTACATGTTCTTCACTACGAAAAACAGAAGTAAGGAAGAACATGTAAATCAATTAAAATAGGTAATCATTCATTCAAAGAAAATTTCGATCTACCAACGTAAAATACCATTTGGTTTAAAGATTGATGTTTGACTATTGACGTCATCCGTCGTCAATGGCGGTGAGTGTTAAACGCCAAACCCCTCTGAATAGATTGCGTGGTAACAATCGAAACTAGTCAGGGCAACCTGTCCGTGGAAACCTGGGTTCGATTCCCAGCTCAGTCAAGAATGAAAAATTATCAATAAATTTTAATTAATTTCATGTTGTAAAATTCCTTTCTTCATAGAAATAATTTAATGATAAAATTAAATTCAATGAACTTAAGCCTGATTAAAATATCGTAATATAACGTAATATTAAAAGTCCAAATAGCCTTAGCCATCACTATCTAGGTCTTGTAATTCATAATTTACCTGTCCAATTTTTCGAATGACTTTGGCTTTTACATCAACTGGTGCCAGTTTCGAGTTATAAAAATCTATCTTTGAACTTTGTTTAAAATTTCGTCTTATAACTTTCTGTCCAACTGAATATAATCTTGTCCGTGTCCGTTAATTATATAACCGAGCATTATGCTCTTAAGCTTTCTTTATTTAATTTCCTATCGATTGTCGTATTAAAGAAAACTCATTTTGCTGGTCAATTTGTAGCTCTGTTTCTGTCAAAAGGTTTAGCTTTTCCAAAAGCTTATAGTCCTTGTCATGCGTTATCATGATCTGTCCGTAAACGATTTGAAATAGACATCTCCCTATAGTCTGACGAATGTTATTACGAAGAGCACAGTTTATACTGCTTAAATACTCATCCCAGTTTCTTTGATCATTTCTCACATATGATCTTAAAGCTTCATTTTTTGATCTGCTTACACGTTCACTTGCATTGGCTTGTGGACTGCATACTGCTGTAATAATATGCTGAATATCATATTTATGTAGAAATTTTTGAAAATCTTTGCTTTTGAATTGTGTTCCATTATCTGAAACTATAACCACGGACACTTCATAACAATAAACAATGTTTGCCCTAATAAAATACCTTATTGGTTTTCTTATCGGTTCCAAAAATGTGAATTTTTAAAAATGTTAGTATTACCGGTCTTTGTTTTAGTGTATTGTGTTTGTCATAACGCATCACAACTACCTAAAAATAATGCGCAGTGTGCTTGTCATAACACAACTACCCAACAATAACATAAAACTATTTGGCACACTTTAATAAGACCACACATAAAACAATGTTTATGAGTGCAAGCAAAAGGCATTGCACTTGAAAACACAAACAATATGTCAATGCAAGCATATTAACTAAAGGTATTGCATTTGAAATATTACCATGGATAATATTTCCAAACACAAACAATGTGCAAATGCAAGCAGTTAGATAAAAGGCAATGCACTTGAAATATGATGATGAGTTATATTTCAAGTAAATATTAAATTAAAAGAAAATATTAAAGTAAAAGATTGATTTAAAATTAAATTGAGTTAAAATTGGGTTAAACACTGACCAATGAAAATCAAGTGTTTTAACTCAATAAGCCTCGTCAAGGTTAGAGAGAGTAAAATGTAAAGTAGAATTAAGAATTGTAAACTAGTTGTTGACATTGGGCCTGGTCTGGATTGCCGTAAGTGGTGGTGATGTAGGGCATCAGTAAAACGGGGCTATGGAAAAAAACTACACGAGCAAAATAAAACCATTTGGTGATTTTAGTACTTAGTCTTACTCACCTTATGGTTTTTGTTGTCCGGGTGTGGGGTTGTTATGTGTTTTCCTTCGGTGGTGGTTCGGTTTAATTGTTAATTTTTTTATGTTGTATTATAATGTTCTTTTATTTAATTATATTATGTTAATAGTTTTGGGGTATTTTGGTTGCATGTGAATGGTTTGGTTGTCAAGTATTGTTTATTTGGTCTATGACATTTGACGATGACATAAGGGAAAAATCACAGTTGCTGATTATGGTAGTCAACCCAGTAACTATTAACACAGGGCGTTAACAATAAGCATTGTTCCTAAGAGGGGTGAGTTTCTTCTTTATATATAAAAAGTTTTAAAATCACAGGAAACGATCATTGACCACTCGGGAAACTTATGGCTGTATATAATTTTAAAGTTCTGTAGTTGTGGTTGGTTTTTTTTTTATATAGTTTTATTCGTGTATTCTGTCCGTTAAGCGTAGCTTAGCCAAAACTGACCTTAAGTTAGGTAGAAGTTAATTTGTGTAGGTCATTAGCAAAATATAAGTAGTTCAATTAAGAAGTGAAAAGTTATTGTTTAAAAAGAAAAAAAAAAACAAAGGATAAAAGTAAAAAAGTGTAGAAAAACTTAGTGAGAAGTTTAGACAGGAAAGTCTTAAGTTTCTGGTGAAGGAAAATAAAGTGAGTTATGCTTTAAACACATTCGAGACTGCATGCTACCGACTTCAATATGTAAAAAATAGAATACATATGGGTATATGCATAGTATACAACTAGTATGCCGACTCTTTGACAGGTACATAACTCAACTGTCAGTGGTACATATTTTATGTTTGTATTAGTAACATTTTTTTCAAATGTATTGGTGTATAAAACTTTTTCCGCCACTAAACATAGTAGCATAAAATCGTATAGAATGTGGCAACAATTTTTTTTCCAAAATAAAATTTTCTTAGTTCAATAAATTTTCAATTTATTGAATGCTGGCTGCATTTATAAACTTTTAAAAGCCATGTTTGGTAAATTTTTCTTCTGCAATATCGGATAATATATAAATAATTAATGATTTCAAATATTATTTTTATACCACAAAATGCTACTCTGCTGGATTTAATAATATTAACAACAGAAAAAATTTAGTGTAAAAAAAATTTATTTAAAAATTTTTAGTTTGTGAAAAATAAAAACATTTTGCAAAAGCAAATGAGCAAAATGTATGGAAAAAAATTATTAATTATGTGTTTAAGTCATAAAATTAAACATGAAGTGTTATATTGTGAAAAATTTTAAATTGAAAAATTTCAAATTTTGTTTTGTTTTTGTTGTTCTTATGTGTGTTGAATTCACACAGAGCCTATATGTGTGATGAGAGTTATAAAAAAAAGAGAACGTTCTCACCAGTCGGCATACTAGTTCTATATATGGAAATGATTATTTTAACGACGACACGGCTTTATGGCTGCAGGTTGTTGTCTATGCTAGTTTTGTCGTTGTAGTCAAATTAAACTAATGCTTTAAACACATTCGAGACAGCAGACTACCGACTTCAATATGTCAACAATAGAATACATGTGTGTATATGAAAATGATTATTTTAACGACGACACGGCAAAATGGCTGCAGGTTGTTGTCTATGCTAATTTTGTCGTTGTAGTCAAATTAAACTAATTTCTCTTTTTGTCCGCTACAAAACAGAAAAAGTGCTGCTTATATAATCAAAAATTAGAAGAATTAGTGCTTTTAATATATAAAAATAATTTTTTGGTTAAACAGCAAAGAACCGGATTGAATCAAGAATATAAGCGCGGCTCACCACCAAATCTATATTATTATTACTTTTTAGTATCCTTAAAAGAAGTTATATAGGAAGATGTTTGTCACGCCAACGCTCTTAGTTTAAGCAGTATGGGTATCATTGAAAAATTGAAAGTGCTTTTCACATGGTGTTTAAAGCACACCGATTTATTAACCCATTAAGAGCCCATTTTAAATGCTCATACTTCTTGACTGACTTTTTTACTTAATTTGCTTTATCTTTAAATTATGTCGATATAATAATAATTAATTCACAATAATATACACATGTTACCAAAGTTATTAGGACTTTGATTAATAAAGTTTTTCTGTATTGCGGGTTTTCAGCCTTCCGGAAGACTTTTCAAATATTTCCATATTACTATATTTCAATAAGTAACAAGTGCATACTCTATTACCACTATATATTTTAAATCAAACTTATAAATAAATTGTGAAGTTTTCCAAAATAAAATTTTTTTAACCCTAATAACTTTAAAATTTTATATGATGGAGTTTCTAAAAATATAGCATACAAAAACGTGGGATGTTCTCTATAACATATTATATTTTAGGAAATATTATTATACATATCGACAAAATTTCAAGATAAATCCTCTTAAGGGGTTAATAAATCGGTATATTAAATACATCATATGAAATGTGTTTCGTAAGACTTTATTATGATACCAATACTTTAAAGATTCAGATTATATTTGTTTTCCTATACTATTGATAAAGTGCTCTGAAACCTTTACGACCTATAATTCATTAACTTAGTGCGTTGAACCAAAAAATTACAGTAGAATCGCGATACAGTAATCTTGCGGTCAAGTTAACCAAATTTTAGCGCTTCTGAGCAGCTCTAAACGTTAACTCTAAGTTAACTTTTCAGATCGTATTAGTAAAAGTACTGATTTGTACAAACGATAACAAATTAGATTAAATTTTAAGCGGAAAGTTGAGAGTTTAAACAAAATTGAGAAATACATTAAAGAAAAACTATCGGCATTGTATTATTGTATATCTGAAGTTGCCATCTCAAAAATAAAAACGAAACGTCACAAAATTTTCGAGACTTTGAAGAATACATAGGAAAAAGCATACAGGAAAAAATTACATAGATCAAAATATGCCGATCTTAAAGCAAGTTTGTACAAATGTTTTCTTGAAGCATCGAAAACGTAATTGCGCAATCACTGTTCTAATTTCAATATCAATAGCTAAGCGCGAGTTCGTGTAACTGCAACCTGAAAAGACAATATTGTCAGTAATGAATGGCTGGCGAATGTTTAGAAAATACACAGAATTCTCTATATGAAAATTTTTAAAGAACTAATTTTCTGACAAACATCATATGTAGCACCTAACACATAATACATGAATGATTTTATAATTATTAATTATAAATTTTATTTCAAGAGCAATTGTGAACTTGAAACCAGCCGGTACAAATTAGATCTATGTTTCTTTTTTTGTACTGATGAAAACTAAGTCATTGAAAAAAATATAGGTACATATGTTAATTATTGCATTTTTTACAATTTAAGCCCGCTTAGAAAAGTTAATAAATAAGACGAAAAATTTAACAACCCTTAGGACATTTCAGTTTACTTTTTCGCGATTATACTGTATATTATGATTTTTTTATTCAACCTGCCAGGAAGATGATATTCTTTATGAGTTCCAAAAACAATAAAATTAAAATATTTTAAATGTTTTTTAATAAATTCATTTGTTTTTACGTTAAAAAATTTATCATAAATAAGTATTTATATTTTTGTAGGCTTAAATTAAGTTTGTGTACGAGTCTGCAATTATGCATGTTGTTAAATTTATAAAAATTAAAAATGATAGTGGCACCACTGAAATGTAAATACATAATAAAAAACACAGCTGTTTATATTTTTTCAATTGTATCTGTCGTCTTCAAAATAATTCAGTAGCTGATTACGCGACTACAATTGCAACCTGCAGTATTTGTAGCCGTGCCTTCGTGTTGCCTGCTGTCTCGAATGTGTTTAAGGCATAATTTCTATTTTTGTCAGCTACAAAACAGAAACAGTGCTGCCAATATAATCAAAAATTAAAAGAATTAGTGCTTAAAAAATAATTATTTTGTTAAACAGCAAAGAACCGGTTTGAACCAAGAATATAAGCTCGGCTCACCACCAAATATTATTATTTCTTTTTAGTATCCTTAAAAGAATTTATAAAGGAAGATATTTGTCACGCCAACGCTCCTTGTTTAAGAGCTTTAGGTCGTAAAAGTATCAAAATACTTTATCCATATCTTTTAAGGTATCAAATTAATCTTAGCAGTATGGGTATCATTGAAAAATTTAAAGTGCGTTTGACACGGGGTTTAAAGCATACCGATTTATTAACCCATTAAGAGCCATTTCAAATACTCATACTTATTGACTGACTTTTTTTTTACTAAATTGGCTTTATCTATAAATTATGTCGATATAACAATAATTATTTAACAATAATATATGTGCACATGTGACCAAAGTATTTAGGGCTTTGATTAAAAAAGTTCTTCAAATATTTACATCTGGCGCGGATTCAGGGGGGGGAAAGGATATTCCCCCCCCCCCCCCCCCCCTAAATTACAAAAATATGTTTTGCTTATTTCGATAATACACGAATTTCCGAATGTACAAAATTTTTGGAAATCCCATCGTTTTTTTTTTTTGTTTTTTATAGAATCTCTAATCAAATTTTCAATAAGTACCCAAGTATTTATCCTAATAGTTATTTATTATATATTTCCAATGAAACATCTAGTTTACTGTATTTAAGTACATATTATTCTACATTCAATACCAGCAAGTGCCATCTATATCCAAAAAATAAACGTTTGGGTTGAATATGCGAGCGGTTGAATTATTAATAAGCCTTATGGCTAATAAACCAGTGAGTGTTTAAACACTGGTTTAGTTGAACTAAACTTAAATTTATATGTAGCTTAAACTCAACAGTTGTAAATCAGTGTCCCATGTATTTTATGTAGCGTTAAAAGTAACATGTGGCAGCACTACGATAAATGTTGACAAATTCATATGGTTTGTATTGGTAGTTTAAGCGCCCAATTTTATGCGTTTAAATATGGTTTAAATGTTTTCTGATTTATAGATTTGTTGGCTTAAACACATTTTAAACCAAAAATAGAGTTTAACTTGCTCTGATTTATTAGCCCTTAGTATATGAAATATTTTTATTTGTGCTATGATAATTATTTACTATATACATTTGAATATAACCGTTTTTCGTATCATATTTTCATAATAGTAGCATTTGAATATACATACATATGAATTTATGTATTGGTCTAGTAAAAGTTCACTAAAGAAGAATTTTATAACTGTCAAATTTCAAGTGCATTAATAAGAAAAGTTCTTTGATATACAAAAATACATAAAAATGATTGAAACAATGGTGAGTCCGTAATTTTTTTTTAATATAATGTACCTATATAAGGATATATCATTATCTTCAGTCGAAAAGGATGTAGTCCAATGTATAAATTTTATAGGAGAGAGAAAAAATTTTCTAAGGTCTTAAGTTCTGAATATATTTGAAGTCTGTAAATCCAGTTTTGCTTCATTGATGACTCTTTATTGGCTTTCAAACCAACTAAAAATAATACATTTAAGTTTTACATAGCTTTTTGTGACTTATCACATTTTCTATTATATATTTTATACTTTTAATGTACATTTTAGTATGTCAATTTGCAAAATAAAATATACTATAAAATTATTTTATTTATTTCAATGTTGACTATTAACAAATATTAACAAATTTTTTTTTTGAAATTTTCACATTTTAATGCGCCCTAGCGCCTTTTCTTTAGCATTTTTGGACTTAGAACTTTTATATATCGTTGCAAAACAAGAACTAGAAAAAAATATTTGTACTCTTTCCGCAAACGATGTATTTTTGTTAACTCTTTTAAACTGAATCAAAAACTTAATTTTCAAAAATTGTGGCATTAGCACATTTACGGCTGAAGGTACATATGTACGTATGTATGTGCAGCCAAAATTATTTTTGTCTTTCCATTGTTATAAGCTTTAAAATTCCTTTCTAAATAAAAATAATATAAATAAAAAAATTTGTTGTAATCAACTTAAACCAGAATGTATAGGGTTGCCATTCGTACTGTTTTTATCAGTACATGTACTGTTTTTTGTTTCCAGTACTGATTTATGCATTACAAGCAAATCAGTACGCAAATGTACTGATTTTTTCATTAATGTACTGTTTTTGTACTGTTATTATATATTAATTTTGTTCAGTATATCCTTTGTCATATTGTTGGCGATACAAATATTAATATAGATGTTCTTATCGATGAGTTATTATCATTAAAGATTTTGAATTGATTGAATTTACTGTAAGAAAATGGCACGAATTTAAAAAATTTTTCTTTTTATTACCTGTTGGTATGTAAATTATTTAATGTTTCTTAGATAATGATTTGGCAATATTTTGAATATATAAAAAAACCTTTTACTCTCAGTCATGTACATTTTCTACATTGAATTTATTTTCTAAAATACGAGTTTGTTTATTTTTGTCATAATACTACAAAGAAAAAATTAATAATTTTCTGCAATAACCAAATTTATACCAAATTCTTAATATCAAGCAAACAATTTGTTGATTTTTCACCTATTACCAAAATGTTTATATTGATTACTAAAAATTGTAAAATTGTGGACATTTTACAATTTTATTAAATGTAAATTTAATCAAAATTAAATTTTCTTTTAACTAAAAAAATAATTGATTCAATTATCACACTAATTAAATTTAAATACATTTTTAACTATTTTTTTAATTGATTAAACACTTTTTTCTGTGTATACAATTATTTACATAGTATTTCAAATAGAACAAGTTTGAAACGGTAATAATAACCATTTGTATAATATTCTAGATATGTGTGAGTTAGAAAATATTCACAAAAAATGCATTTCGCATATTGCCAAAAAATTCAATTTATGAAGTTGTATGTACTGAATTTTGTATGATATTTGGCGGGGCTTAACTCTTATAAATTAAAAATATTTTTTATGAAAAAGGGGTCAAATATATAAGAAAGTTTTGTTAAGTTTTTCGTTATTTTTTTTAATATGTACAAGAATTACATTTCTTGTTTTGTTTTCTTAACTTGTAATTAATATTTTCTGTTAAGGGCAAATTACGTTTGTTTTACAATGCAACTTAAAACAAATTTTAATGTTTAACTGAATTAACAAAAGGCATTTCTAATTTTTACATTTGGTAACATTTTCAAAAATTTTGGTTGTAAAAATGTTATTAGTCGTGGCAGCACTGGTTGTAATGAGCTTTACAATTTCTTGAAGACAGGAAAGAAATTGTGGACAATGAACAATAAGGCCATAAATATTTTTAACTTGTAACATTGTAAATATTTATGTCAATACATATGTAAATATATTATTTATAAGAAAAAAAAATAGTATAAGATCGTCTGAAAAACGATTGCGCCTTTTGCAATAATTACAATTATTAATAATAAGTTGTAAATCACTTTTAAATAATTTTTTAAATTATTTTGAAGATAAATACATAACAAGCTTCGTTATTTCAAGTGTTGGATTTTTATTTTAACATTGTTGCCGTTATATCTGTAAAATGGTGCAAAAAAGGCCAATGTCATAATTTATTTTTGAGAAAATTTAAATTTTAGTTTTTTATAGAAGAGTTCTAAGTGAAATTGGCTAACAAAACCTTTTTGAAGCTGTTCTCGGTTAAATTAGACATTGGCTATTTTCGCATAATAAAAGAGATTCAGCATGACCTTTTAATTGCAAAATGAAATTAATAGATATAGCAAAAAAACTACTTTTATTTACCTTTTATTTAATTTTATGTTAAACTATATTCAAAAAAAAAAAATAGAATAAAGGAAATACAATTTTTTAGCTTTTAATAAAACTAAAGTTTCTTTGAAAAAGATTAAGCCAAGTAGCTAACAAGAAATTAAGAGTCGAACTTTTAACAATTTGTTGTGTTTTAGATTTTTTTGTTTTCACTTTGTATTCCCGCTAAAAATATATACGGAATTGAATTTTTGTTTTGAAAAAATTCAATTTTATCACTGTTCAAATTATAGAATGAATTCAAGTTTTGGTTTAAATAGATTAAAGCTTTTTATGTTGCTAATATGCAATTTTATATTAAAAAAGTACATGTACTGTTTTTATGCAGTTGTACTGATTTTTTCTTCTCTTATTTACTGATTTCTCTGATTTCAAAACTGGCAACCCTATATATCGAGCCCTAACAGCCAAAAAGACTCAAGCGCCAAAAACTAAAATTTACAGGAGAAGCATTTTTTTAAATATCTGTGGACCATGTCTAGGGTTTACGGTGAAATTTGGTTTGTAAACATTGCTACTTCTGAGCAATATATTGCATTTAATTGATTTTGTATATCTCCAAGATAACGGCTATTTATGGCGCTAAAGTCTTTTTTGCTGTCACGCTGGATAGGTCTTTATTAATGTTAAGGCGGTTAAGCCCTTGTGATTTAATTAAAACACAGTTTTCAGTTTTAATTTTTATTTTTTTCAAATTATTTTTGTGTATAAAATTAAACATAACGTTAAATCCAGTGGTTTTTATAAAAAAACTGTTGGTTTTTGTTTTCAAAATTGATAGAAAATTACTTCAGAATTCGAAATGGAAGTATATAGGTAAAAAAGTTTTAAAAGAAATAACTTTAAAGTAAATATTATATGTCTTCCTGATCAGTTTCAGGTAGCGAATCTTTAATAGTTTCGTCGTATTGCAAATTTAATAATTCGTTGTGAAATTTTGCAGGAATTATGTTTTTATCACAAAGTGTTTTTAAATCTTTGAATTTTTTTGAAGAAATTTTTAGAAAGTTATCATATAAACGGATGGGTTCATTTTGTATCAAAGCAGCGTAATACATTAAATCAGCCAGGCTCTTTGTCTTATTTTGATGCCAATACCCCAATAATGCTCATTTATTGCTAACCGATCTGACTCGCTGACCTTATCACTACAAAAATTTCCACACTTTTTATTTGCACATGGATTCGGTTGGACACTGGTATCACGCTGTTTCTTATTTTGTATTGTCTTTGGTGTTTCTCTTTGCTTTTTGTATTAACCCACATACGTCTCCTCTTCTATGGTTAATGTCTCTGAAAATTTCGAACTGGAACATATTTGTAAACAATGCTTTTGTCCAGAAGAATCAGTAAAACTATACGGAACAAGACCAGTTTTGGTCGAACTCTGAAGTAAAATTTTCATTACCAGAATATAATATAAAATTTATAGAAATTCTATCTATTTTTTAAAATAAAACACTAACCACTTGTTTAAAATGTAATATTTTTCTATTTTGCCACTAATACTAATTAATTTATAAAAACGAAAAAAGACGCAAGCGACAGTCGTGGTAACAAAACTTGTAAACAAACAGTGATTTGTACTTAAGTCTTTATTGTTTTTTGCTGTAAAATCATAACGGTAAATTCTACAGCCCTGATATTTTCTGAGATGATGCAGATGATCATGAATATTAAATTTTAATAATAAAACGAAAATCGTCCATTATGTCGCTACAGCCCTTTTGGCGGTTATGGCTCGATATGTATCTTTATATTAAAAACCAAACAGTTCGACTAAAATTCATAACTTAATTTTAAAATTAGTGAAGCATATTCCTTCTTCCAAAATTTTGTTAACAATTGCATATGTTTTTTTTTTTTTTTGGTCGAAAAATTGGTCAAATAATTTAGTATAATGTAGTCAAATAAATTGTTTCAAATAAAAAATAACATTAAAAATAAATAAAATTATTTTTATAGCCAAAACGTTATTTAAAATGATTAATTTATTTTAATTTATATTGAACTTATCTTATATTCTATTTTACCTTATTGTTGAGTTTTTTTTAATATAATATAAACATGTCCTTTTTAATAAACTTTTAAAAACAAATTTTTTACTTGATTTGTACCATAAAAAATTGCCCCCCCCCTAAGGCTCAAGCTGGATCGGCGCCTGATTTACATATTACTATAATTAAATATGTAAAAAGTGCATAAGCTATTACCACATATATTTTTACTCAAACTTATTAATAAATTCCAAAATTAAATTTTTTGAACCCTAATAACTTTAAAATTCTATATGATGGAGCTTCTAAAAATATAGCACAAAAAAACTTGAAGTTATCGACAAAATTTTAAGATAAATGAAATTTTGTAGAAAATCTTTTAATATTAATTTTTGAAATTGGCTCCTAAGGGGTAAACAAATCGGTATACTTTATCTCATGTGAAATGTATTTCGAAAGACTTTCTTATGATACTAAAACTTTTAAGATCCAGTTTTTACCAAAAAAGATATCGATAAAGTGCTCTAAAAAATGTTTAGTACAAACATCAATTTTTAATTTTTGTTTCGTTTGTCACTGGCATATTATATCAATGAATGCAGATGACGATTGTGCTGCGGCGATTTTGCTCGCTATTTGTTTAAAACGAAAAAGAAATATAAAATAAAGAAAAATAATTTTGGAGTATGGAGTACTCTATCGACGAGCTGTTTTGGGGGCAAACAATGCTGTTAAAGAATTAGAATTTACGGCTGAAAATGATTTTATTGCTTCTTCTTCTACGTCTTTACTCTTGAAAGTTTTCGCTAAATTATTACTTTTAGCACTAGACACCACAAACAGTTAAAAAATGTTAAACTTTTTTAATATTTCTACAAACATTGTTTCAAATGTTTGTCCAAACAAAATATTAATATGTTTTAACCCCCATATTCATAGAAAATATTTTGGGTTCATAGCAAGCAGGTTTATGAAACACATTTTCTATGAAACTTTGTTCAATAAACCTTTTATTAGTCAAAAATATTTTTTATGAATATGGGTAATAAATGTTTTTTAATAAATTCATGTTCTTACGTTACAAAATGTATAATAAATAAGTATTTATGTATATGTAGGCTTAAATTAACTTTGTGTACGAGTCTGCAATGATGCATGTTGTTCAATTCATAAAAATTAAAAATGATAGTGGCACCATTGATATGTAAATACATAGCAAAAAACACAGCTGTTTATATTTTTTCAATTGTAGCTGTCGTCTTCAAAATAATTCAGTAGCTGATTACGCGATTACAATTGCAACCTGCAGCATTTGTAGTCGTGCATTCGTGTTGCTTGCTGTCTCGAATGTGTTTAATGCATTATAGTTTAAAATAATTAAAAATTGACCTTTAAGTCCTGAATCATAATCGTTATTTTAGGAAGTCACCAGCTGAAAAGGTCATAGAGAACCAGGGAGTTAAAATTCATTTCATTTCATTTCATTTCATTTATTCAGTCAATGGAAAAATACATTCCTTACAGACTATGATTACAAATACATACATAGTTAAAAAAGTACATTTTTAGCTAAAATATTTACAAAATTATTTTAATACTTTGAACAAAAAGTTTTTAAAGCAAAACTTTGATGTGCAAAATTCAATTTGTTGGTTAGATTCTCTTTGCTGATTTATATTTATGGTATTAAGACAAGTAAATGCACGAGTCAAAGTGCTATTTAGAGTATAATTAGTACGGTGACAAGGAACATTAAATATTTCAACATACCTAAGGCTTCTAGGTTGAACATAAAAAGGAATCAATGACAGTAGATCGGGGCAGTCAATACCACCATTAATTATATCGAAAACAAGTACAGCAGACTGGACCTTTCTTCGAAATTCTAACGTTTGTATGCCTAACCACGAACATTTTAATTCATAGGTTGGTAGAGGATTAACCATTGTTACTAAAGAGACAACAAATTTTAAAAACTTACGCTGAACTCTCTCAACACGAGAGATATGAATATCGCAACGTGGTGACCAAACAGGAGAAGCATACTCAAGTTTTGATCTAACCAGAGATATGTAAACCAATTTCAACGTATTTGGATCTGTAAATTCAGAACAATTTCTCCTTAAAAAACCAAGTACTTTATACGCTCTTGGAATTATATATTCTATATGTTACAAAAGACAAAGAGGAATCAAATACAACCCCAAGATCCATATTAGACTTAACCGCTTTTAAAAAATAGTTACCAATTTTAAAAACAAATTGTATTGGGTTAAAACATCGATAAAAAGACATGTGTACACATTTTGATAGATTTAAGTGTAGTTTATTTAAGACACACCATGCATTAAGCCTATCTAAATCTATTTGCAAATCAAAGATATCACGTAATGAATTAGCTTTCAAATAAAATTTAAGGTCATCTGCATACAGAAGAAAACTAGATTTTTTAAAACAATAAGAAATATCATTAATAAATAAATTGAACAACAACGGCCCTAAGATCATAGAGAACCAGGGAGTTAAAATTCAGCCATCAGATATATTAATAAAACATCATTTGCTCCAAAACCAAGTAAGTAAAAGAAATTAAATTTAAGTGTTATAGTTCAATCTCCGTAGGAGGCATAATTAAAAGTTGAAAAAATGATTTGAGAGACCACTTCCCGTTCATCAATATTTAAGTGTTATACGCCAAAATTCTTGGTTTTTATAGTAGATAAAGAAAATCGATGTTCATGAAGTAATTTCGAAAAAAGTATAAAAACTGAGACGGTCTAACCGACAGGTAATAAGTTACATGGATGAGACAGAACTCGTGTTTCGCCATCATGTCAAACTTTGACCACCTCTGACTCAGAAACTTTTTGCCCGATCTTGTGGAAAATTTTTGTACTTTCCAATAGGGCTAACCTTGTTGCAAATTTAATCCAAATCGGAAGACATCGACTTCAAAAGTTAAGTATCTTGGCATGAAATCCCGCTTATGTATGTATACTGCGTCATTTTAAAAGAATTGAAGCAAAGCCGCGAATAACGTTGTAAAAGCCATTTCTTGCAAAAACTGTTTTTTTTGCAGATTACCGTTAACATTACTCTCTTACACTGTTTGAACATCGAATCACCCAAAATTATGCGTAATAACGCCTTCAAAATGCGGTACAAAGAATCAACCAGTGGAAGAACGTTGTAAGTTACTAACAAAATGATACAAACGAAATTGTTTTGCAACGTGGAATAACGTTTTAAAAGCCGCTTGCGTAGTGGAAAAACGTTTTAAATGACATCGCGATTGTGGATATGAAACGTTTTTCCACTAAAAAAAAGTTATAAACTTAAATTTAGCATGTAATTTAAAATTCGATTTTCTCGATATTTTGCATAAAAGTTTTTATTGTCATTATTTTTGATAATCTAAAAAGAAAAATTAAAAAATAGTAATCCTGCCTGTTAAAAGCGTTTTTTTGATCTCCTGAAAAAAATTTATTTTGTAACTTACAACGTTATTCGCGGCTGTGCTTCAATTGTCAAATTGTTAAAATTAGTTAAAAAACAGAAATCGAAAAAAAACTTGCAAACATGTAAGTAGAGATTACACACAATATGTGTAATTACACATGGATTGGCAACACTGCCCATGGGTCGCAAATAGGGTACACTTGCAAAAACTATTCTTCTATAATTTGGTGTATCATATCATATGGTCGTAGTAATATTACTTGTTTTTTTTTTTTATTAGTTTTTTCACTAAGTCGTAAAGTTTAAAGCAGAGGTAATCACAAAGAGAGGCGGTTAAAAATGTGTTTGTAGTGGTGAGTGTATTTGGGTGCACTTAAAGAACTTTCTAGATAAACATGTCGAAACCAATTTTGTGTGTATTAAACATATTTTTTGTTATATAAATGCATGTATGCAGTCATTTTTTTATACCCTTCACCGAAGGTAAAAGGGTGTATATAACTTTGTCATTCCGTTCACACGTACGGTCGTGCTCGTTGTGAGCAGACGTGTTTCTTTTTTTAAATCCGTATACGATTCTTTTTTTTATATAACATAAATTTGTTAATAAGATCATTTAACAGGCGAATTTGGACGCTCAATACAAAAGTGAAAAAAACAATTAAGAAAAATACAAGAAAAAAAAAATTAATGTATGTACGCACATACATACTCACAAATAATCTGTGCAAACTATTATTTATTCTTTTTTATTATCTCGGTGTTACATTAACTTTATCAAGTCAAAAAAAAAAAAAATAATAAAATAAAAAAATAATAAAAAAACGGTGAAAAAAAACCAAAACAACTCTATATGAGTAGTATCAATGATAAAACAACAAAAATAAATGATATTTATACTAGCGAAAGCAATGTGGAAATAAACAAAACAAGCGTTACCACTGATACCATACCTGCAAGCGTTACCACTGATACCATAATCCCAAACATAGACGCAATGGTAAACAAACAAGAAAAAAGTTGTCAAAAATCACAATTGCAAGTTGGTATGGATAGGTATATAACAGTGCTTAAACGTGGTCGCAGCCCTGCCTCTTCAGCTGTAGTCTCTGCCTCGAAAGTTCCATCTTTTGATAGAATAAATTCGCAAAATCGTTTTGCAATTCTGGAGGATGAATCTTCTGAAGCACCCAACGTCATAAAATCGTCGAAGCCACCCCCGATATATCTTAGAGAGCAAAACTCAAGTGAGCTAATAAAAAGATTAATATCGGTGATAGGTGAAAATTCGTTTTACGTAGCTGCAATCAAGCGTGGTAATATTAACGAAACAAAAATACAGATTAATAATGAGAATGATTTTCGTAAATTAATTAATAAGTTTGAAGTACTTGAAAAAAGCTTCTATACTTACCAGCTGAAAAGCAGCAAAGGTCTGCAGGTTAAAGGGCATAGACTCATGCGTGGACCCAGACGTAATAAAAACATTTTTAGAAGAAAAGGGTTTCAAAATTAAAAATGTTACAAATATTAAAAATAGGGAAAAAAATCCCCAACCACTATTTCGAGTGGAGTTAGAGCCCGGCGACGTTAAGCTAAAAAAAAAATGAAACGCATCCCATTTACAGTTTAAAATACATCCTGTACAGAAAAATAACGATAGAAGAGCCGCACAAAAGAAATGGGCCCGTTCAGTGTTTAAACTGCCAAGAATTTGGTCATACTGCTATTTACCCCCTGTTTGTGTCGTATGTGGAGAACTACATGGTACCGTCCAGTGTGATAAGTCAAAAAATGACCCTAATGTAAAAAAAATGTAGCAACTGTGGTGGTAATCACACTGCCAACTATAGAGGATGTCCGGTATATTCGATTGTCAAGCGTTCTGTTGGACTGAAACTTAATCCCCCTCAAACGCAGGCAACTTATCAAGAAAACACTAACGGCTTTCAGATACCGCAGCCAAATAATAACAGAACCTCGTACGCTAATGTCTTAAAATCTAATCATATGCCATTGCAAGGTGATTTACCAAATAATGACGAAATTCCCATTTCTAATTTAACTCGGCTAGAAAAAACCATGAAAACATTAGTGAAAACCGTTAACAATTTTACCAACACAATGGGTAACATGATGCAAGAAATGTTAAGAATGCAATCGATGTTATTGCAAGCTATACTAAATAAGCCATGAACTGTTTAAAAATTTGCTTTTGGAACGCAAATGGCATCCGCCAACATAAAAATGAACTAGAATACTTCCTTCAAAATAAACAAATCGATGTTATGATGGTTTCTGAAACTCATCTGACCTCGAGAAATACGTTTAAAATCAACGGTTATATATTATATGATACCAAGGACCCTCGAGGTAGAGCTTGTGGAGGTTCTGCCATTTTGATAAAAACCCGAGTAAAACACTAATTAATGTGCGATCATCGTGAAGATTATCTCCAAGCAACGAGCATTTGCGTTGAGGAATTAAATCGAAACCTAGTTATTTCATCAATATATTCACCACCTAGATTTTCAATATCAGAAAGCCAATATAATAAATATTTCAAATCATTAGGACCCTGCTTCCTGGCTGCTGGCGATTATAACGCTAAACATACTTTCTGGGGGTCACGACTTATTACGCCTAAGGGTCGTGTTTTGTTTAACACAATTCGTAAAATGGATCTAAATGTGGTCGCGAGCGGTAAACCAACATATTGGCCTACTGATCAGCAAAAAGTTCCAGATGTCATAGATTTTGGAGTGGTTAAAAACATCCCCGCAGAAACGATTTATGTTGAAGCTTCCTTAGAATTATCTTCCGATCACACACCTACAATTGTTACTATAATGATTCCAAATAGAATCGTATCTCCGACTGGGTACTTATCGAAATCAGCCTCACAAATAAATTGGTTAAAATATAAAAAATATCTTAGTGCCCATTGCACAGAAAATATTCCGCTAAGCCCACCGGAGAGCGTGGATCTCGCTATTGTTAATTTTGACAGTTATCTCAAACTAGCTGTTCAACATTCCAGCACAACCCTCATAAAAACCAAAACAATATCATATTTTCTATAGATGTCGAGCGTCTATTGACGAAAAAAAGGAGAGTTCGAAGAGAGTGGCAATTGCACAGATCCCCCCAAGTTAAGACTTTATTAAAAGAGTGCACAAAAAGGCTAAGAAAGTTACTGCAGTCCCAAAAAACTGCATCCTTTGAAAAATATCTTAAGGAACTTGATGCAACTCCACAATCAGACTACTTATTATGGCGTGCAGCTAGAAATCTTAAAAGACCAGTTATCACTAAACCACCATTAGGAAACTTAAACGGAAGTTGGGCAAGAAATGATATAGAAGAAGGAAATCTTTGTGTTAAGCAATTGAAAACCGTATTTACCGCTCACACATCTCTCGATATGGCGGTCGAGTTACCACCTGTTGCTGTTAGAGCAGCTGTTCCACTAAGATTTGAGATAAGAGAAATCGAAAAGGCTATTCATGATTTAAACCCGAAGAAAGCCCCTGGTTTTGATAAGATCAGTAACAAAATGATTTTGGAGCTACCCAGCATAGCAAAGAAAATTATTCTCTTTATTTTTAATGCTATTTTACGCCTTGAATACTACCCTCAGGAATGGAAAGTATCCCTAGTTAGCATGATACCTAAATAAGGAAAGGATCCTACAAAAGTTGAGTCATATAGACCTATAAGCTTATTGTCTAATATATCAAAGCTGTTTGAGAAGCTGTTAGTGTCAAAATTAACCCCAATTTTAAATGTAAATAGATGTATTCCAAACCATCAATTTGGCTTTAGAAGAGAACATAGCACAATTGAACAAACCCATCGTATAGTAAACGCCATAAGAAAAACCTTTGAAGAAAAAAAATATTGTTCCGCCCTCTTCATCGATGTTTCTCAAGCTTTTGATAAAGTCTGGCATGAAGGCTTATTACATAAATTGAAGCTAAATTTACCAGTAAACAGACACAAGCTGTTAGAAAGCTACTTAGTAGGTCGAAAGTTTATTATTAGAGAAGGTGCTTTTATAAGTTCTCCTCAGCCAATTGACGCTGGAGTCCCTCAGGGAAGCATCATGGGCCCACTGTTATACCTAATATATACCTCAGACATGCCAACAAACAACCACACACTAACTTCAACATTTGCTGATGATACAGCTTTTTTAAGCGTACACGAAAACTGTCATGAAGCTTCTCGCTACTTGCAGGATCATATATTTGAACTGGAAAAGTGGTTAAAACAATGGAGGATAAAGGTTAATGAGCAAAAATGCGTACATATAACATTCACCTTGCGTCGGGAGTCACGTCCCCCTATTAAAATCAATAATCAATTAGTGCCCCAACAATCGCATGTAAAATATCTCGGAATTCATCTAGATCGGCGTTTAACATGGAAATGCCATATAGAAGCAAAACTAACACAAATGAAACTAAAAGCAATTTAACTGTGAAGAGAAAAATTTTCGTCTAGCATTGGCAGGACAAAAATAACGTATGAGTATAAGATTTGATTAATTATTGTTAGTTCATATTTAATATATGAAGATTCAATAAATATATAATGAGAAAAAAAAAATTCCGTATGTAATTTCTACAATATTGATCTAAGACCATATAATATATTCTGGCTTCTTATAAGAAGGGAAGTTCAAATCCGGTTGTCCGTCCGTTGAAATGGATTTTCTGAAGACCCCAGATATGCTGAAGGCTAGGTTGTTATATATTTATGTCTCATATAGGCCGTAATTGTTTGCTATTGAAACTCAGGAAGATCGGTCCATAAATTATCACACTAATTAAATTTAAACACATTTTTAACCATTTTTTTAATTGATTAACACTTTTTTCTGTGTATACAATTATTCACATAGTATTTCACATAGAACAATTTTGAAACGGTAATAATAACCATTTGTATAATATTCTAGATATGTGTGAGTTAGAAAATATTCACAAAAAATGCATTTCGCATATTGCCAAAAAATTCAATTTATGAAGTTGTATGTACTGAATTTTATATGATATTTGGCGGGGCTTAACTCTTATAAATTAAAAATATTTTTTATGAAAAAAGTCTCAAATAAATAAGAAAGTTTTGTTTAGTTTTTCGTTATTTTTTTTAATATGTACAAGAATTACATTTCTTGTTTTGTTTTCTTAACTTGTAATTAATATTTTCTATTAAGTGCAAATTACGTTTGTTTTACAATGCAACTTAAAACAAATTTTAATGTTTAACTGAATTAACAAAAGGCATTTCTAATTTTTACATTTGGTAACATTTTCAAAAATTTTGGTTGTAAAAATGTTATTAGTCGTGGCAGCACTGGTTGTAATGAGCTTTACAATTTCTTGAAGACAGGAAAGAAATTGTGAACAATGAACAATAAGGCCATAAATATTTTTAACTTGTAACATTGTAAATATTTATGTCAATACATACGTAAATATATTATTTATAAGAAAAAAAATAGTATAAGATCGTCTGAAAAACGATTGCGCCTTTTGCAATAATTACAATTATTAATAATAATAAGTTGTAAATCACTTTTAAATAACTTTTTAAATTATTTTGAAGATAAATACATAACAAGCTTCGTTATTTCAAGTGTTGAATTTGTTTTTTAACATTGTTGCCCTTATATCTGTAAAATGGTGCAAAAAAGGCCAATGTCAAATAATTTATTTTTGAGAAAATTTAAATTTTAGTTTTTTATAGAAGAGTTCTAAGTGAAATTGGCTAGCAAAACCTTTTTGAAGCTGTTCTCGGTTAAATTAGACATTGGCTATTTTCGCATAATAAAAGAGATTCAGCATGACCTTTTAATTGCAAAATGAAATTAATAGATATAGCAAAAAAACTACTTTTATTTACCTTTTATTTAATTTTATGTTGAACTATTTTCAAAAAAAAAAATAGAATAAAGGAAATACAATTTTTTAGCTTTTAATAAAACAAGAAATTAAGAGTCGAACTTTTAACAATTTGTTGTGTTTTAGATTTTTTTGTTTTCACTTTGTATTCCCGCTAAAAATATATACGGAATTGAATTTTTGTTTTGAAAAAATTCAATTTTATTAATTAAATTTTATCACTGTTCATATTATAGAATGAATTCAAGTTTTGGTTTAAAAAGATTAAAGCTTTTTATGTTGCAAATATGCAATTTTATATTAAAAAAGTATATGTACTGTTTTTATGCAGTTGTACTGATTTTTTCTTCTCTTATGTACTAATTTCTCTGATTTCAAAACTGGCAACCCTACCATCATGTCAAATTTTGACCACCTCTGACTCAGAAACTTTTTGACCGTGTGATTCGAACCCAGGCAGTGTAAGACGGCAAATCCCTCTGAGGAGACCTAGTGGTTGAGGTCGGGGTAACCAGCCGCCTGGGTTCGAATCACACGACAGCCAGCCTGGCTTCGAATCCCAGGTCAGTCAAGAATGAAAATTATCAATAACCATTTTAATTAATTCTCCATGTTGTAAAATTCCTTTCTTCATAAAAATAATTTAATGAAAATTAAATTTAATGAACTTAAGCCTAATTAAAAATAGTAAAAATTTGGATTAAAAACCATGAATAGTTCAACAAAATAACCACAATACTAATTATTGTAAAAATTAGTTAAAAAACAGAAATCGAAACAAAACTTGAACACAGATTACACATGAAACTAATTACACATGGGCTTCACATGTAAGTAGAGATTACACACAATATGTGTAATTACACATGGATGGGCAACACTGCCCATGGGTCGCAAATAGGGTACACTTGCAAAAATTATTCTTCTATAATTTGGTGTATCATATCATATGGTCTTAGTAATATTACTTGTTATACCCTCCACCACCACTGTGGTGAATGAGGGTATACTAAGTTTGCCATTCCGTGTGAAATTTTTTTATTATACATCTAAGACTCCATAAAGTATATATATTCTGGGTCCTTGAGTAATTCTAAGTCGATTTAGCCATGTCCGTCTGTCTGTCCGTCTGTTCGTCTGTTGAAAACACGCTCACTTTCGAAAAACGCAAAAGAAAAGAATAAACTTGGTCGCAACATCGGCTTAGTAGGATCAGAACTATGAATCAAAATGTGGAACCACTACCCAAAAAAAAATTGATAATTTTGATACAAAAACTAACATAAATGGTGGAATAATGCACGGAATGACATAAAATTTTGCACGAATTCGCTTTATACGGCTGCAAATCATACTGTTAAATTTCGTGAAGATCGGTCCATAATTTACCATAGGCCCCAAATAAACCCTTCTCGCGGAAAACAGTTTAGTACGCCTAAAACGCAATTAAAAACGCTAGCATACTTAAATTTGGTACGTCACAGTTTTATAATTCGTCAAATCACACTGTAAAATTTTTTGAAGATCGGTCCATAATTTACACAATGTCCCATATAAACCCTGCACCCGGAAAACAGTTTATTGCGCCTAAAACCGTAATAAATAACGCTATCATACTAAAATTTGGTACGTCACAGTTTTATAGAACCAGAAATCACACTGTAGAATTTTTTAAAGATCGGTCGACAATTTACAATAGGCCCCATATAAACGCTACTCCCAGAAAACAGCTTAGTACGCCTAAAACCGCAACAAAAAATGCTAGCATAATAAAATTTGGTACGTCACAGTTTTATACGACCAGAAATCACGCTGTAAAATTTTTTGAAGATCGGTCCATAATTTACACTAGGCCCCATATAAACCCTACCCCCGGAAAACAGTTTATTGCGCCTAAAACCGTATTAAATAACGCTATCATACTAAAATTTGGTACGTCACAGTTTTATAGAACCAGAAATCACACTGTAGAATTTTGTAAAGATCGGTCCATAATTTGCACTAGGCCCCATATAAACCCTTCTCGCGGAAAATAGTTTAGTACGCCTAAAACCGCAATAAATAACGCTAGCATACTTAAATTTGGTACGTCACAGTTTCATAGGACCACCAATCACACTGTAAAATTTTTTGGAGATTGGTTCATAATTTACACTAGGCCCCATATAAACCCTTCTCGCGGAAAACAGTTTAGTACGCCTAAAACCGCAATAAATAACGTTAGCAGACACAAATTTGGTACGTCACAGTTTTATAGGACCAGAAATCACACTGTAAAATTTTTTGGAGATCGGTCCATAATTTACACTAGGCCCCATATAAACCCTTCTCGCGGAAAACAGTTTAGTACGCCTAAAACCGCAATAAATAACGTTAGCATTCATAAATTTGGTACGTCACAGTTTTATAGGACCAGAAATCACACTGTAAGGTTTTTTGAAGATCGTTCCAAAATTTACACTAGGTCCCATATAAACCCTACTCCCGGAAAACCGTTTAGTACGCCTAAAACCGTAATAAATAATGCTATCAAATTGAAATTCGGTACGTCACAGTTTTATAGGACGAGAAATCACACTGCCAAATTTCGTGAAGATTTGTCCATAATTTACCCCATATAAACCCTACTCTCGGAAAATAGTTTATTGCGCCTAAAACCAAATAAAGCACACTTTGGGACTTATAGATATTGCGGTGAAATTTTTTACTTAAATTCATATGGCAAGAAAAACTATCATGCAAATTTGTGAAATTTACGGTTAACGCTAAAACTAATTACACTGCTGTATTGAAATTTATTCTAATTTATTTTTTGTAATACCAGAAATCAGTCTTCAAAATTTTGGGATGATTTGTCCATAATTTACCATAGGTCCAATACAAATAACGCTCCTTAAAATCATTTTAGTCCGGCTAAAACTGTTACGAATAATGATATTTTACTCAAGCCAGTTCAAAGTTCTTACAAGAAACGAATAACATTTTCTTATTGTCGGTCAATAATTTAATTCAGGTCTAAACCGCAACCAATTTTAATGCTGACGTTCGTTTTTGTGAATCTTAGTAAATAATATATATGTATTTATCATATATAGCCCACTCCTGTCGGTGGAGGGTATCAAAGATTCGGCACAGCCGAATATAGCACTCTTACTTGTTTTTTCTATTAGTTTTTCCACTAAGTCGTAAAGTTTAAAGCAGAGGTAATCACAAAGAGAGGCGATTAAAAATGTGTTTGTAGTGGAGAGTGTATTTGGGTGCACTGAAAGAACTTTCTAGATAAACATGTCGAAACCAATTTTGTGTGTATTAAACATATTTTTTGCTATATAAATGCATGTATGCAGTAATTTTTTTATACCCTTCACCGAAGGTAAAAGGGTGTATATAACTTTGTCATTCCGTATGTAATTTCTACAATATTGATCTAAGACCATATAAAGTATATATATTCTGGCTTCTTATAAGAAGGGAAGTTCAAATCCGGTTGTCCGTCTGGCCGTCCATTGAAATGGGTTTTCTGAAGACCCCAGATACGATGAAGGCTAGGTTATTATACATTTATGTCACATATAGGCCGTAATTGTTTGGTATTGAAACAGGAAGATCGGTCCATAAATTATCACACTAATTAAATTTAAATACATTTTTAACCATTTTTTTAATTGATTAAACACTTTTTTCTGTGTATACAATTATTCACATAGTATTTCAAATAGAACAATTTTGAAACGGTAATAATAACCATTTGTATAATATTCTAGATATGTGTGAGTTAGAAAATATTCACAAAAAATGCATTTCGCATATTGCCACCAAAAAATTAAATTTATGAAGTTGTATGTACTGAATTTGTATGATATTTGGCGGGGCTTAACTCTTATAAATTAAAAATATTTTTTATGAAAAAAGTCTCAAATAAATAAGAAAGTTTTGTTAAGATTTTCGTTATTTTTTTTTAATATGTACAAGAATTACATTTCTTGTTTTGTTTTCTTAACTTGTAAGTAGAGATCACACACAATATGTGTAATTACACATGGATGGGCAACACTGCCCATGGGTCGCAAATAGGGTACACTTGCAAAAATTATTCTTCTATAATATGGTGTATCATATCATATGGTCTTATTAATATTACTTGTTTTTTCTATTAGTTTTTCCACTAAGTCGTAAAGTTTAAAGCAGAGGTAATCACAAAGAGAGGCGGCTAAAAATGTGTTTGTAGTGGTGAGTTGTAATTAATATTTTCTGTTAAGTGCAAATTACGTTTGTTTTACAATGCAACTTAAAACAAATTTTAATGTTTAACTGAATTAACAAAAGGCATTTCTAATTTTTACATTTGCTGCCAATTTCACGATGTCGAAAGAACGCTTTCGTTCGCACAAATACATATGAAATAAAAACAAATTTTTGAGAATTTGTTTTTGTTTTACATTTATTTGTGCGAAAGAAAGCGTTCGTTCGCATTTAGTGAAATAGACAGTTGGTAACTTTTTCAAAAATTTTGGTTGTAAAAATGTTATTAGTCGTGGCAGCACTGGTTGTAATGAGCTTTACAATTTCTTGAAGACTGAAGACGGGAAAGAAATTGTGGACAATGAACAATAAGGCCATAAATATTTTTAACTTGTAACATTGTAAATATTTATGGCAATACATACGTAAATATATTATTTATAAGAAAAAAAAAAAATAGTATAAGATCGTCTGTCCGTCCGTTGAAATGGGTTTTCCGAAGACCCCAGATATGATGGAGGCTAGGTTTTTATACATTTATGTCTCATATAGTCCGGAATTGTTTGCTATTGAAATTCAAAAAGATCGGTCCATAAATGCCTGAGATATGAGCAAAAAACCACGACTACCTCTAATTTTTTTCATAAATCCCATGTTGTTGTTGTTTTTTTAATTCTTTTTTTTTCTGCATATCTCGAGAGCGGCAAGAGCTACGGCTTTCAAATTAAGTACAAACATGTTGCTTGCCAATACACTAACTCTCTAAAAAAATGGGCGGGATTGGAGAAGTGGGTGTGGCACTTCTCATACAAAGACGTTATACATTTCTGTATATCTGGAGAACGAAACGAGCTAAAGTTCCCAAAATATGGGCGCCATTGAAAAAATGGGCGTGGTACCTCCCGTACAAAGCCATTATTGAAAATACTCAAAATATTAAATTAAGGGGTTTTGTATGACATATAAACACGTTTTATATACCAAAATATCAGAAACTCTTAGCAGCATATATTTCCCGAAAACCCTGAAACTTTTCTCCCAAAAATGGAAGAGTAATGCCCAAAATAAAATTTTTTTAAACATACCCATTTTTGGGAGCAATAGATCTTCCCGAGTCCAAGTTTTATAATCTAAGTAAATGGTAAATTTCTTCCTAAAGACGTGCGTATATAAATCTGCCAAACTGGTTAAGAAATGGGTAAGTTATTAGCAAAATACTCCAAAAATGGGCTAAAAAGCATCAAAATTTTTATATAAACTAAATTTTTAGAGCTGTTACATGACCTATGGCTACGTCTTACATATCAAAAGATTTTTAGTAAAACATATTTGCTTAAAAACTCGGAAAAATCGGTTCAGATACAAAAAAAGTTATTACCAAAATATAATTTTTTTTAAGAAAAATACCTGTTTTCGGAAACCGTTGATCTTTCCGAGTCCAAGTTTTATTACATATAAAATATGTGAATGTAAATTTGTCGCCTTATCTATATAGTACAGCTGTTATTTCAACTCAGTGGGACTTCACGTCAAGTGGCCCAACTTTTGAAATCGATGTCTTCCGATTTGGATGAAATTTGCACTAAGGTAGTCCTTTTGGATAGTAGTTTAATTTTTTTTTTTTTCGAAAGATTGCAGAAATAGCTATCTTTTAAGAAAAATTTTGCTAACACCGACAGTAAACCGTCTCACTTTTCATATTTTCGAAATTCGGAAAAATCAGTTCAGATACAAAAAAGTTATTACCGAAATATAATTTTTTTTAAGAAAAATACCTATTTTCGGGAACCGTAGATCTTTCCGAGTCCAAGTTTTATTACCAAAGTATATGGTAAATTTCTTCCTAAAGACGTCGGTGTATAAATCTATCAAATCGATTGAAAAATGCCCGAGTTATGACCAAATTACTGAAATACCAATATTTACTTTTTTTTTTTATATAATTAAGTTGTTTTATTTGCATCCACCCCTTCATTTTTCCATTTGTTTACAGGCACCAGCATCATGTCCAATATGACTTTCGTTATCACTCTGCTTTTAAACTTTGATCTATTTAACGAAATAATTTCTACAAATAGAGATTGGGAATTTTTGCATCTTAAAAACTTGCAAAAACAGATAAATCTTTTGTATGGCAACACGCCAGTGGTGGTGGTGTGTTTCCCTTTTTCGCATATTCACCTTTCATACCCAAACAACAAACTCACACAAAGATATTTGTTTATATGAAAGAAATATTCCACGGCCTATTTACTTTTGTTAAAGTTAAGTTCACATGCGTACTAGTGGTCGAGTGGTCTAGCCGTTATGTCACAAGTAAACGTATGAGTGTTGGCGGGTTCAAATCCCATTCGATACATTTTTTTTCTCTTGGTATTTATAAATTATTCTTAATTAAATAAAAAATATATCAGTTTTTGCTATTTTTACTTTTATATCCTTTAAAAACACACTTTTTTTTTGTAAAATTTAGAGTTTTGTTCTAAATAAATGCGCATTTTTTTCTGTGGCTAATAATTTTATATAAAAACCAAACAATTTATTTTTGGTAAAACCCTTAATATCTCAAAACAAGAAATTCCGACTTAAGCCATTATTATTTAATGCCACAAATAGATTATATATGTAGATTGTTCTTATCGCACCATGGTGAAGGATATATAAGCTTCGGCATAGCCGAATATAGCACTCTTACTTGTTTTATTTCTGATTGTATACAAGGCATGCAGCTTTATTCAAAATATTAGATGAAAATTAAAACTTTTTCCTCACTATATTTTCCACATTTTAATAAACACATACAATAGTAGAAAAATATTCAAAGTGTACTGAAAATATTTGAAATTCTGAAAAAGAGAGACAAATAAAAGTACTCAGTTAAGATATTAACTATGTGTTTTGTTTTTGTTTTTAAATAACAAAAGCGACGGCGACCTGCTTGTTTCAAAGCTAGCATACAACTGAATGAAATTATAGTTTTTTACAACAGAGCCCGGCAGCCCATACATCAGGGGTGTCAGCGTCATGCACAATTGTGTCAGCAAAACTCACATGTACGCTTACGCTCTTTTATTTTGCGAGCGTAAAATATAATTTTTTACTGCAAAACACTCATTCAGCGGGAAATATCGAAATATCGCACGGCCTGTTTTGAGGCCTCTAAACAGAAATAATATATTTATTATTTATTATCTTTGTTTATGTTTTGTTTTATTTCTGTTTTTGACATTGTACAATGATTGACAAATAATATCTACATTGTTTTGCATTTAAGCTAACGATATGTGTTTTGTTTGTGAAAAAAATTCTTTGTTGCCTTTTAAAGGGTCCCTTTTTCTTTCGTTAAAAAGACGTACCTAAATGCAGAAATTATTAAGAAAAAAATAGCCACAAGAATTTGTTGGTATTTTGTGCTTGAAAAAATATTTTTCTTTCTGTACCAATCGAGTCGGTGGGTTTTTTTCTTTGAAAACACTTTTCTTAAGTAAGTAAAAATATTTAAAAAACTTGTTAAAAAAGTCTTGTTTTCCTACAATTTATGTGTAAACCTATACACATAAAAGCAAATGTGACAGCAGGTAAAATTTTTTGGTAAGAAGATGAGTATTATTGATGTATTAATAAAACTTTATTGTTTAACGTCCACAAACCTAAAAAATGTTTTGTTGTTTCGAAACTGCAATTTTAATGTAAAAGATATTATTGGTAAATAAAAGTATATTTTTATAGGCTAGTAAAATCTTCTCTTTTTATAATGGCGGTTAATAATTATAGAATATTTTTAAATTAATGGAGTTATTATTTGCATTAGCATGTGCAAATGAATTTTCATTGTTGGCATTTGCAAAGGTATGTTGAGCACCAAATTAAAAATATTAGAAAGAATTTATTAAGGTAGTAAAATGACTTCAAATATTGTCAAATGCTCAATTTTTCCAAAAAATAAGCAAAGTTTCTGCGAAATGCAGGTTCCAAATTAAATTTATTTAAATAATAACTGAGTGTGTCTGTCCATAACTCAACATTTTTCGATAATTGTATTATTATTAATTGCTCTAAAGTCTTCATAGCAAAATATGTATGTTAATTAGGCCTCGTAATAGGCCTCGCAACCGCAGATTCCTCCCGCTGAGAATGAAAGAGACAAGAGTATTCGCACCAATACAATCATAATTGACACCACTGCCATACATGCAGACTTTTTGTTTTTTGTGAGAGAATAATAACTCTCCCTCTCAGAAGCACTTAAAGACATTTTTGTATTATTTTGTTATTGTTAAAATCAATCTGGCTGTTAATGTAAAAACTCAAAACATAAGCGTATGTTTTATATAAAATAGAAAACAAAAAAATCATTAAAATTAAATAAATCATATTCTTCAAGAAAAATAAAAAAAAAACTTTAATTTCGATAAAACATGTTAATCTATTGAAACAAAAATAAATTACGCATATTATTAACTGCGCTATGTCGTTAATGTCAGTGCATTCATCTAAACAAATAGAAAAATATTTGCAATTAAGAATTTTTTTTTTTTATATTTGTGTAGATAAATGCACTGATATCTTCTGTTCGTCGCGTTATGGACCGAGGTGAAAAGGGACTAGAACTTATTAAATTTCGAATTTGTTCAGTATTTTCTCCAAAGCATTTTTATACATCGTTGCACAATTCTTTGAAAAATTGCCCATCTTCGAAAGGAAGGCAATGTTTTGCCAGACCTGCAGCAACGACATATGATGCTTTTCTTTTGCATCGCTCATGGACATTTTCAACTTTTGAGTTCTCAAAATCAAGAATCATTTTTTCGTAAAAAGGTATTTTTAATTTTAAAATTAGGCATTTTCTTTCGTCATGAGAAATATTTTCATATTCATTATGACATGAATTAAAATGTCCTTCTAAATTAAATTTTGCTGTTCGTGATAACGTACAATTACATATCAAGCATTCGGGCTTGCCAAAAAAAATTTCGGCAAACAAGAAATCAAATTCCCATTCTGTCTTGAACATTTCTCGCAGTGTTATTCTTAAGCAAGCGCCAACAGAACCTTCTTGTTTGAATGTTCGTACGAGAATAAATGATTTTGTTTGTTTTTTACAAAGTGAGAGCGAATGTTATTGTGAGAAAAAAAGCACGGTGTAGTACTTTTTCCGGGCTCTGTTTTACAATCTTTGAAATGAGTTTCGGTAACATTCGTGTTGTGTGTGTGAAAATCCCGAAAAGTGCTCGGCCCCTGGGGGCATAGCGTGATGATCGTTGGTTTAAAGCAGGGATTTCCATTTCTTTGCACAATTGTGTACACCCTACTAACACATATTTTTATACTCTTCAATTCAGTCGTCGATGTGACTTCGACAAGTGTGCATGTCTAGCGGATGCTATATTATTTTGTTTCAGCTTACACTCAAAAAATATTGTGCGGTCAAAAATGCTTTTGGTAACATCCAATGCCTTGCGTGCAATTTTTATTTAGAGCTTAAATTTTAAGACTTAAATGTAGAATAATGTAACATTTCATAAGTTTACATGCAAAGCAAAGAACTTTGTAAAATGGTTATTATTTGAGATTTAAAAGCAATTTTTAATATTTCGGATAAAAAATTTCAAAATGTCTAACAGTCCTATGTGGAAGAAGCTGATAGTCATATTTATTTTAGGTTTTATTTTACATACGTATATGGATTCGGTTCTTATAATTTTACAGCACTTTTTTATTTTTTCTTATGCAATACTAAAAATTATTTTTATAAATTATTATCTGATCACTAATTCCACTAACACCGTGGTAATAGTTATAAAACAGATTACCCAGTTTTGGTGTTTAAAAATATTAATGTGTTCTTATAAAAAGAATTAAAAACTCTGCTAATTTTTTTCTTGAGTGTGTTTATACATTATGCTGTTAAAAAAAATTATATATGTATTTGATGATACGTCATTTTTCATTTTGTAAATAACTTAAAATTATATAAAAATACATATATAACGTGTATCCTAATCAACAAAAATTTCAAATTTTCAAATAATATCTACATTGTTTTGCATTTAAGCTAACGATATGTGTTTTGTTTGTGAAAAAAATTCTTTGATGCCTGTAAAAGGGTCCCTTTTTCTTTCGCTAAAAAGACGTACCTAAATGCAGAAATTATTAAGAAAAAAATAGCCACAAGAATTTGTTAATATTTTATGCTTGTAAAAATAGTTTTGTTTCTGTACCAATCGCGTCGGTGGGTTTTCTTTCTTTGAAAATACTTTTCTTAAGTAAGTAAAAATATTTAAAAAACAAGTTAAAAAAGTCTTGTTTTCCTACAATGTATTTGTAAACCTATACACATAAAAGCAAATGTGCCAGCAGGTAAAATTTTGGGGTAAGAATATGTGCTTTATTGATGTATTAATGAAACTTTATAGTTGGGCACTATTTTTATTGCTTACTTTTTTATGCTACAGTCCAAAGAGTTAACCTTACTAATTTATGGTATTTTTATACCCTTCACCGAAGTTAAAAGGGTATATATAACTTTGTCATTCCGTTTGTAATTTCTACAATATTGATCTAAAACCATATAAAGTATATATATTCTGGGTTCTTATGAAAAGGGAAGCTCAAATCCGGTTGTCCGTCTGTCCGTCCGTTGAAATGGGTTTTCCGAAGAACCCAGATATGATGGGCTAGATAAATGGGCTAAAAAGCATCAAAATTTTTATATAAACTAAATTTTTAGAGCTGTTACATGACCTATGGCTACGTCTTACATATCAAAAGATTTTTAGTAAAACATATTTGCTTAAAAACTCGGAAAAATCGGTTCAGATACAAAAAAAGTTATTACCAAAATATAATTTTTTTTAAGAAAAATACCTGTTTTCGGAAACCGTTGATCTTTCCGAGTCCAAGTTTTATTACATATAAAATATGTGAATGTAAATTTGTCGCCTTATCTATATAGTACAGCTGTTATTTCAACTCAGTGGGACTTCACGTCAAGTGGCCCAACTTTTGAAATCGATGTCTTCCGATTTGGATGAAATTTGCACTAAGGTAGTCCTTTTGGATAGTAGTTTAATTTTTTTTTTTTTCGAAAGATTGCAGAAATAGCTATCTTTTAAGAAAAATTTTGCTAACACCGACAGTAAACCGTCTCACTTTTCATATTTTCGAAATTCGGAAAAATCAGTTCAGATACAAAAAAGTTATTACCGAAATATAATTTTTTTTAAGAAAAATACCTATTTTCGGGAACCGTAGATCTTTCCGAGTCCAAGTTTTATTACCAAAGTATATGGTAAATTTCTTCCTAAAGACGTCGGTGTATAAATCTATCAAATCGATTGAAAAATGCCCGAGTTATGACCAAATTACTGAAATACCAATATTTACTTTTTTTTTTTATATAATTAAGTTGTTTTATTTGCATCCACCCCTTCATTTTTCCATTTGTTTACAGGCACCAGCATCATGTCCAATATGACTTTCGTTATCACTCTGCTTTTAAACTTTGATCTATTTAACGAAATAATTTCTACAAATAGAGATTGGGAATTTTTGCATCTTAAAAACTTGCAAAAACAGATAAATCTTTTGTATGGCAACACGCCAGTGGTGGTGGTGTGTTTCCCTTTTTCGCATATTCACCTTTCATACCCAAACAACAAACTCACACAAAGATATTTGTTTATATGAAAGAAATATTCCACGGCCTATTTACTTTTGTTAAAGTTAAGTTCACATGCGTACTAGTGGTCGAGTGGTCTAGCCGTTATGTCACAAGTAAACGTATGAGTGTTGGCGGGTTCAAATCCCATTCGATACATTTTTTTTCTCTTGGTATTTATAAATTATTCTTAATTAAATAAAAAATATATCAGTTTTTGCTATTTTTACTTTTATATCCTTTAAAAACACACTTTTTTTTTGTAAAATTTAGAGTTTTGTTCTAAATAAATGCGCATTTTTTTCTGTGGCTAATAATTTTATATAAAAACCAAACAATTTATTTTTGGTAAAACCCTTAATATCTCAAAACAAGAAATTCCGACTTAAGCCATTATTATTTAATGCCACAAATAGATTATATATGTAGATTGTTCTTATCGCACCATGGTGAAGGATATATAAGCTTCGGCATAGCCGAATATAGCACTCTTACTTGTTTTATTTCTGATTGTATACAAGGCATGCAGCTTTATTCAAAATATTAGATGAAAATTAAAACTTTTTCCTCACTATATTTTCCACATTTTAATAAACACATACAATAGTAGAAAAATATTCAAAGTGTACTGAAAATATTTGAAATTCTGAAAAAGAGAGACAAATAAAAGTACTCAGTTAAGATATTAACTATGTGTTTTGTTTTTGTTTTTAAATAACAAAAGCGACGGCGACCTGCTTGTTTCAAAGCTAGCATACAACTGAATGAAATTATAGTTTTTTACAACAGAGCCCGGCAGCCCATACATCAGGGGTGTCAGCGTCATGCACAATTGTGTCAGCAAAACTCACATGTACGCTTACGCTCTTTTATTTTGCGAGCGTAAAATATAATTTTTTACTGCAAAACACTCATTCAGCGGGAAATATCGAAATATCGCACGGCCTGTTTTGAGGCCTCTAAACAGAAATAATATATTTATTATTTATTATCTTTGTTTATGTTTTGTTTTATTTCTGTTTTTGACATTGTACAATGATTGACAAATAATATCTACATTGTTTTGCATTTAAGCTAACGATATGTGTTTTGTTTGTGAAAAAAATTCTTTGTTGCCTTTTAAAGGGTCCCTTTTTCTTTCGTTAAAAAGACGTACCTAAATGCAGAAATTATTAAGAAAAAAATAGCCACAAGAATTTGTTGGTATTTTGTGCTTGAAAAAATATTTTTCTTTCTGTACCAATCGAGTCGGTGGGTTTTTTTCTTTGAAAACACTTTTCTTAAGTAAGTAAAAATATTTAAAAAACTTGTTAAAAAAGTCTTGTTTTCCTACAATTTATGTGTAAACCTATACACATAAAAGCAAATGTGACAGCAGGTAAAATTTTTTGGTAAGAAGATGAGTATTATTGATGTATTAATAAAACTTTATTGTTTAACGTCCACAAACCTAAAAAATGTTTTGTTGTTTCGAAACTGCAATTTTAATGTAAAAGATATTATTGGTAAATAAAAGTATATTTTTATAGGCTAGTAAAATCTTCTCTTTTTATAATGGCGGTTAATAATTATAGAATATTTTTAAATTAATGGAGTTATTATTTGCATTAGCATGTGCAAATGAATTTTCATTGTTGGCATTTGCAAAGGTATGTTGAGCACCAAATTAAAAATATTAGAAAGAATTTATTAAGGTAGTAAAATGACTTCAAATATTGTCAAATGCTCAATTTTTCCAAAAAATAAGCAAAGTTTCTGCGAAATGCAGGTTCCAAATTAAATTTATTTAAATAATAACTGAGTGTGTCTGTCCATAACTCAACATTTTTCGATAATTGTATTATTATTAATTGCTCTAAAGTCTTCATAGCAAAATATGTATGTTAATTAGGCCTCGTAATAGGCCTCGCAACCGCAGATTCCTCCCGCTGAGAATGAAAGAGACAAGAGTATTCGCACCAATACAATCATAATTGACACCACTGCCATACATGCAGACTTTTTGTTTTTTGTGAGAGAATAATAACTCTCCCTCTCAGAAGCACTTAAAGACATTTTTGTATTATTTTGTTATTGTTAAAATCAATCTGGCTGTTAATGTAAAAACTCAAAACATACGCTTATGTTTTATATAAAATAGAAAACAAAAAAATCATTAAAATTAAATAAATCATATTCTTCAAGAAAAATAAAAAAAAAACTTTAATTTCGATAAAACATGTTAATCTATTGAAACAAAAATAAATTACGCATATTATTAACTGCGCTATGTCGTTAATGTCAGTGCATTCATCTAAACAAATAGAAAAATATTTGCAATTAAGAATTTTTTTTTTTTATATTTGTGTAGATAAATGCACTGATATCTTCTGTTCGTCGCGTTATGGACCGAGGTGAAAAGGGACTAGAACTTATTAAATTTCGAATTTGTTCAGTATTTTCTCCAAAGCATTTTTATACATCGTTGCACAATTCTTTGAAAAATTGCCCATCTTCGAAAGGAAGGCAATGTTTTGCCAGACCTGCAGCAACGACATATGATGCTTTTCTTTTGCATCGCTCATGGACATTTTCAACTTTTGAGTTCTCAAAATCAAGAATCATTTTTTCGTAAAAAGGTATTTTTAATTTTAAAATTAGGCATTTTCTTTCGTCATGAGAAATATTTTCATATTCATTATGACATGAATTAAAATGTCCTTCTAAATTAAATTTTGCTGTTCGTGATAACGTACAATTACATATCAAGCATTCGGGCTTGCCAAAAAAAATTTCGGCAAACAAGAAATCAAATTCCCATTCTGTCTTGAACATTTCTCGCAGTGTTATTCTTAAGCAAGCGCCAACAGAACCTTCTTGTTTGAATGTTCGTACGAGAATAAATGATTTTGTTTGTTTTTTACAAAGTGAGAGCGAATGTTATTGTGAGAAAAAAAGCACGGTGTAGTACTTTTTCCGGGCTCTGTTTTACAATCTTTGAAATGAGTTTCGGTAACATTCGTGTTGTGTGTGTGAAAATCCCGAAAAGTGCTCGGCCCCTGGGGGCATAGCGTGATGATCGTTGGTTTAAAGCAGGGATTTCCATTTCTTTGCACAATTGTGTACACCCTACTAACACATATTTTTATACTCTTCAATTCAGTCGTCGATGTGACTTCGACAAGTGTGCATGTCTAGCGGATGCTATATTATTTTGTTTCAGCTTACACTCAAAAAATATTGTGCGGTCAAAAATGCTTTTGGTAACATCCAATGCCTTGCGTGCAATTTTTATTTAGAGCTTAAATTTTAAGACTTAAATGTAGAATAATGTAACATTTCATAAGTTTACATGCAAAGCAAAGAACTTTGTAAAATGGTTATTATTTGAGATTTAAAAGCAATTTTTAATATTTCGGATAAAAAATTTCAAAATGTCTAACAGTCCTATGTGGAAGAAGCTGATAGTCATATTTATTTTAGGTTTTATTTTACATACGTATATGGATTCGGTTCTTATAATTTTACAGCACTTTTTTATTTTTTCTTATGCAATACTAAAAATTATTTTTATAAATTATTATCTGATCACTAATTCCACTAACACCGTGGTAATAGTTATAAAACAGATTACCCAGTTTTGGTGTTTAAAAATATTAATGTGTTCTTATAAAAAGAATTAAAAACTCTGCTAATTTTTTTCTTGAGTGTGTTTATACATTATGCTGTTAAAAAAAATTATATATGTATTTGATGATACGTCATTTTTCATTTTGTAAATAACTTAAAATTATATAAAAATACATATATAACGTGTATCCTAATCAACAAAAATTTCAAATTTTCAAATAATATCTACATTGTTTTGCATTTAAGCTAACGATATGTGTTTTGTTTGTGAAAAAAATTCTTTGATGCCTGTAAAAGGGTCCCTTTTTCTTTCGCTAAAAAGACGTACCTAAATGCAGAAATTATTAAGAAAAAAATAGCCACAAGAATTTGTTAATATTTTATGCTTGTAAAAATAGTTTTGTTTCTGTACCAATCGCGTCGGTGGGTTTTCTTTCTTTGAAAATACTTTTCTTAAGTAAGTAAAAATATTTAAAAAACAAGTTAAAAAAGTCTTGTTTTCCTACAATGTATTTGTAAACCTATACACATAAAAGCAAATGTGCCAGCAGGTAAAATTTTGGGGTAAGAATATGTGCTTTATTGATGTATTAATGAAACTTTATAGTTGGGCACTATTTTTATTGCTTACTTTTTTATGCTACAGTCCAAAGAGTTAACCTTACTAATTTATGGTATTTTTATACCCTTCACCGAAGTTAAAAGGGTATATATAACTTTGTCATTCCGTTTGTAATTTCTACAATATTGATCTAAAACCATATAAAGTATATATATTCTGGGTTCTTATGAAAAGGGAAGCTCAAATCCGGTTGTCCGTCTGTCCGTCCGTTGAAATGGGTTTTCCGAAGAACCCAGATATGATGGAGGTTAGGTTTTTATACATTTATGTCACATATAGTCCGGAATTGTTTGCTATTGAAATTCAGGAAGATCGGTCCATAAATGGCTGATATATGAGCAAAAAACCAAGACTACCTCTAGTTTTTTCCATAAATCCCATGTTGTTGTTGTTTTTTAAATTCTTTTTTTCTGCATATCTCGAGAGCGGCAAGAGCTACAGCTTTACACAAACTCTATAAAAAAAATGGGCGGGATTAAATAAGTGGGTGTGGCACTTCCCATACAAAGACGTTATACATTTCTGTATATCTGGAGAATGAAACGAGCTATAGTTCCCAAATTAGCTACAACCATATCGGTTATCAATACACAGTATCCCACAAAATATGGGCGCGATTGGAAAAGTAAGCGTGGTACCTCCCGTACAAAGACGTTATTGCAAATACTTAACATTTTAAATTTTAGAGCTCTAGTATAAGATATGAACACGTTTTATATACCAAAATATCGAAATTTTTAGCAGCATATATTTCCCGAAAACCCTGAAACTTTTCTCCCAAAACTGGAAGAGTAATGCCCAAAATAAAATTTTTAAACATACCCATTTTTGGCAACAATAGATCTTCCCGAGTCCAAGTTTTATAATCTAAGTAAATGGTTTTTTCTTCCTAAAGACGTGGGTATATAAATCTGCCAAATCGGTTAAGAAATGGTTAAGTTATTAGCAAAATACTCCAAAAATGGGCTAAAAAGCATCAAAATTTTTATAAAAACTAAATTTTTAGAGCTGTTACATGACCTATGGATACGTCTTATATATCAAAAAATCGGAAATTTTTAGTAGAACATATTTGCTGAAAATCGGTTCAGATACAAAAAAGTTATTACCAAAATAAAATTTTTTTTAATAAAAATACCTATTTTCGGGAACCGTAGATCTTTCCGAGTCCAAGTTTTATTACCAAAGTAAATGGTTAATTTCTTCCTAAAGACGTTGGTATATAAATCTATCAAATCAATTGCAAAATGCCCGAGTTATGACCAAATTACTGAAATACCAATACCAATAGTAAAAAGGTATTTTTAATTTTAAAATTAGGCATTTTCTTTCGTCATGAGAAATATTTTCATATTCATTATGACATGAATTAAAATGTCCTTCTAAATTAAATTTTGCTGTTCGTGATAACGTACAATTACATATCAAGCATTCGGGCTTGCCAAAAAAAATTTCGGCAAACAAGAAATCAAATTCCCATTCTGTCTTGAACATTTCTCGCAGTGTTATTCTTAAGCAAGCGCCAACAGAACCTTCTTGTTTGAATGTTCGTACGAGAATAAATGATTTTGTTTGTTTTTTACAAAGTGAGAGCGAATGTTATTGTGAGAAAAAAAGCACGGTGTAGTACTTTTTCCGGGCTCTGTTTTACAATCTTTGAAATGAGTTTCGGTAACATTCGTGTTGTGTGTGTGAAAATCCCGAAAAGTGCTCGGCCCCTGGGGGCATAGCGTGATGATCGTTGGTTTAAAGCAGGGATTTCCATTTCTTTGCACAATTGTGTACACCCTACTAACACATATTTTTATACTCTTCAATTCAGTCGTCGATGTGACTTCGACAAGTGTGCATGTCTAGCGGATGCTATATTATTTTGTTTCAGCTTACACTCAAAAAATATTGTGCGGTCAAAAATGCTTTTGGTAACATCCAATGCCTTGCGTGCAATTTTTATTTAGAGCTTAAATTTTAAGACTTAAATGTAGAATAATGTAACATTTCATAAGTTTACATGCAAAGCAAAGAACTTTGTAAAATGGTTATTATTTGAGATTTAAAACCAATTTTTAATATTTCGGATAAAAAATTTCAAAATGTCTAACAGTCCTATGTGGAAGAAGCTGATAGTCACATTTATTTTAGGTTTTATTTTACATACGTATGTATATGGATTCGGTTCTTATAATTTTACAGCACTTTTTTATTTTTTCTTATGCAATACTAAAAATTATTTTTATAAATTATTATCTGATCACTAATTCCACTAACACCGTGGTAATAGTTATAAAACAGATTACCCAGTTTTGGTGTTTAAAAATATTAATGTGTTCTTATAAAAAGAATTAAAAACTCTGCTAATTTTTTTCTTGAGTGTGTTTATACATTATGCTGTTAAAAAAAATTATATATGTATTTGATGATACGTCATTTTTCATTTTGTAAATAACTTAAAATTATATAAAAATACATATATAACGTGTATCCTAATCAACAAAAATTTCAAATTTTCAAATAATATCTACATTGTTTTGCATTTAAGCTAACGATATGTGTTTTGTTTGTGAAAAAAATTCTTTGATGCCTGTAAAAGGGTCCCTTTTTCTTTCGCTAAAAAGACGTACCTAAATGCAGAAATTATTAAGAAAAAAATAGCCACAAGAATTGGTTAATATTTTGTGCTTGTAAAAATAGTTTTGTTTCTGTACCAATCGCGTCGGTGGGTTTTCTTTCTTTGAAAATACTTTTCTTAAGTAAGTAAAAATATTTAAAAAACAAGTTAAAAAAGTCTTGTTTTCCTACAATGTATTTGTAAACCTATACACATAAAAGCAAATGTGCCAGCAGGTAAAATTTTTGGGTAAGAATATGTGTTTTATTGATGTATTAATGAAACTTTATAGTTTGGCACTATTTTTATTGCTTACTTTTTTATGCTACAGTCCAAAGAGTTAACCTTACTAATTTATGGTATTTTTATACCCTTCACCGAAGTTAAAAGGGTATATATAACTTTGTCATTCCGTTTGTAATTTCTACAATATTGATCTTTTTTTTTTTTTTTTTTTTTCGTTATTTATTTATTGAATCTTCATATATTTAATATGAACTAACAATAATTTATCAAATCTTAACCTAATACTTTATTTTTGTCCTGCCAGTGCCAGACAAAAATTTTCTTCATCACGGGTTCTGTTCACTTATATAGGTGTTTATCTCTCATCTAGTTGAGTAAGTGCTGCAGTGTCTCTTCTCCTTAAGCGAGTGTGGCCGCCATGATTTAAAATATTTCGAGCTAAAGGATTTGGGTGTTGTTCAAGTCTTTTTAAATATTTTACTGCATATATTGTAATCATAGTTTTTACTAATGGCACGTTGAGATCCTTATGAATGTTTGAGTTTTTAACATACCAGGGGGCGGCTGTGATTATACGAAGAAGTTTATTTTGGCGCCTTTGAATTTTTTCGATATTAGAGGCCGAGGCAGTGCCCCATAGTTGAATACCGTAGCACCAGATAGGCTTTAAGATAGAGTTGTAAAGTAGAAGCTTGCAATCGAGTCTAAGAACAGAATTTCTTCCAATAAGCCAATGAATTTGGATGGCTTTTAGTTTCATTTGAGTTAATTTTGCCTCTATATGGCATTTCCACGTTAATCGCCGATCCAGATGTATACCGAGATATTTTACATGCGAATGTTGAGGAATAATTTGATTATTGATTGTAATAGGGGGGCAAGATTCCCGGCGCAGGGTGAATGTTATATGTACGCATTTTTGCTCATTGACCATTATCCTCCATTGTCTTAGCCATATTTCTAGTTGAAATATATGATGCTGTAGGTAACGAGATGCTTCATAACGGTTTTCGTGGACGCTTAGAAAAGCTGTGTCGTCTGCAAATGTTGAAGTTTGGGTGTAGTTGTTTGTTGGCATGTCCGAAGTATAAATTAAGTATAATAGAGGGCCCAGGATGCTGCCCTGTGGGACTCCAGCGCCAATCGGCTGAGGTGAACTTAAGAAATTTCCTTCTTTAATAATAAATTGACGACCGACTAAGTAGCTTTCTAACAGTTTGTGTGTGTTTGCTGGTAAATTTTGCTTCAATTTGTGTAATAAGCCTTCATGCCAGACTTTGTCAAAAGCTTGCGAAACATCGATGAAGAGTGCTGAGCAATATTTTTTTTCTTCAAATGTTTTTCTTATGACATTTACTATTCGATGAGTTTGTTCAATTGTGCTGTGTTTTCTTCTAAATCCGAATTGATGGTTTGGAATACATCTATTTTCACTTAAAATCGGTGTTAATTTTGAAACTAATAATTTCTCAAATAGCTTTGACATATTTGACAATAAGCTAATAGGCCTATAAGACTCAACTTTCGTATGATCTTTACCTGGCTTTGGTATCATGGTAACTAAGGAAACCTTCCATTTTTGAGGAAAGTATTCAAGGCGTAAAATAGCATTAAAAATAAAAAGAATAATTTTCTTTGCTACGCGAGGTAGCTCTAATAGCATTTTATTGCTGATCTTATCAATGCCAGGTGCCTTCTTAGTGTTTAAGTCACATATAACCTTTTCGATTTCTCTCATCTCAAATCTTAGGGGAATAGCTGCTCTAGCAGCAACAGGTGGTAAATCGACCGCAATATTGTGAGATATATTAGGTGTAAATACGTTTTTCAAGTGACTTACAAACAGATTTCCTTTTTCAACATCATTTCTTGCCCAACTTCCATTCAAGTTTCTTAATGGTGGTTTAGAGACAACTGGCCTTTTGAGGTTTCTAGCTGCACGCCATAATGAGTAGTCCGATTGTGGAGTTGCATCAAGTTCCTTAAGATATTTTTCCAGAGAAGCCGTTTTCTGAGTCTGCAATAACTTTCTTAATCTTTTTGTACACTCTTTTAGCAAGTTCTTAAGTTGAGGAGATCTGTGCAATTGCCACTCTCTTCGTGCCCTCCTTTTTTCAGACAAGAGACGCTCGACATCTGTGGAATATATTTTAATAGTTTTTGTTTTTTTGGGGGCAATATTGGAATGTTGAACAGCTAGTTTCAGAAAACTGTCAAAATTATCAATAGAGCGATCTACATACTCCGGTGTACTGAGCGGAATATTTTCTGTGCAATGGGCACTGAGATATTTTTTATATTTTAACCAATTTATTTGTGTGGCTGACGTCGCTAGGTAACCAGTCGGAGATACAATTCTATTGGGGTTCATTATAGTAACAATTGTAGGTGTGTGGTCGGAAGATAATTCTAGGGAAGCTTCAACGTGAATCGTTTCTGTGGGGATGTTTTTAACCACGCCAAAATCGATGACATCTGGAATTTTTTGCGGGTCAGCAGGCCAATATGTTGGTTGGCCGCTCGCGACAACATTTAAATTCATTTTAGAGATTGTATTAAACAAAACACGACCCTTTGGTGTTATTAGTCGTGACCCCCAGAAGGTATGTTTAGCGTTATAATCGCCAGCGGCCAGGAAACAGGGTCCTAGTGATTTATAATATTCACAATATTGGCTTTCTGATATTGAAAATCTAGGTGGAGAGTATAAAGATGATATTACAATGCTACGATTCAGCTCTTCAACACAAATGTTCGTTGCTTGGAGATAATCCTCACGATGATCACACATTAGGTAGTGTTTGACTCGATTTTTTATCAAAATGGCAGAACCACCACAAGCTCTATCTCGAGGGTCCTTGGTATCATATAGTATATAACCATTGATGTTAAACGTATTTCTTGAGGTCAAATGAGTTTCAGAAACCATCATGACATCAATTTGTTTATTTTTAAGAAAGTATTCTAATTCATTTTTATGTTGGCGGATGCCGTTCGCGTTCCAAAAACAGATTTTTAAACAGTTCATGGCCTGTTAAGTACAGATTGCAATAACATCGATTGCATTCTAAGAATTTCCTGCATCATATTACCCATTGTGTTCGTAAAATTAGTTACTGTTTGCACTAATGTTTCCATGGTTTTTTCCAGACGACTTAAATTTGAAACTGGAGTTTCATCATTACTTGGCGCAGCACCTTGCGTTGGCGCATGGTTTGATTTTACGACGTTAGCATAAGAGGTTCTGTTATAACTAGGCTGCGGGGCCTGAATGTCACCAGTGCTTACTTGATTTGTTACCTGCATTTGAGGGGGATTAGTTTTCGGTCCAACTGACTGCTTGACGATGGTTTATACAGGGCATCCTCTATAATTGGCAGTGTGATTACCGCCACAGTTGCTACATTTTTTTACGTTGGGGTCGGTTTTAGACTTATCGCAAAGATCTGTACCATGTAATTCACCACATACTACGCAAACAGGGGGTAAATAGCAATATGCCTTAGTATGACCATATTCTTGACAGTTTAAACACTGAACGGGACCATTTCTTTTGTGTGGCTCTTCTATAGTTACTCTTCTATAGAGAATATATTTCAAATTGTAAATAGGGTGCGTTTCATTTTTTTTAAGCTTTACGTCGCCGGGTTCAAACTCCACTCGAAAAAGTGGTTGGGGGTTTTTTTCTCTATTTTTTATATTTACTACATGTTTTATTTTGAAGCCTTTTTCTTCGAGGAATGTTTTTACCTCTTCTGGGTCCACACATGAGTCAATTCCCTTAATCACTACCTGGAGACCTTTACTGCTTTTCAGTTGGTATGTATAAAAGTTTTTTTTAAGTACTTCAAATTTGTTTATAATTTTGCGAAAATCATTCTCATTATTGACTTGTATTTTTGTCTCGTTTATACTACCACGCTTGATAGCAGCTACGTAAAACGAATTTTCACCTATCACCGATATCAAACTCTTTATGAGCTCATTTGAGTTTTGCTCCCTAAGATATATCGGGGGAGGCTTGGACGATTTTATGACGTTTGGTGCTTCAGAGGATTCATCCTCCAGAATTGCAAATCGATTTTGAGAATTTATTTTATCAAAAGATGGTACTTTTGAGGCCGAAGCAACTGCTGCAGAGGTAGGGCTGCGACCCCGTTTAAGCACTGTTATGTACCTGTCCATACCAACTTGTACTTGAGGCTTTTGACCACTTTTTACTTGTGGAGCTGAGTTTTCCATCATGCCTGATTTGAGGGTAATATTTTCATCACTTATTAAAATCGTTTTTGCCGCTGAGGCACCGCTTGCAGGTTTTATATTTTTTATTGTATTAATATCAACCGTATTATTAGACACCGAAGGTGATACTGAGTTTTCTATTATGCCTGATTGGGGGTTAATATTTACATCACTTATTAAAATTGTTTTTGCTGTTGAGGCAACGCTAGCAGGTTTTGTATTTGTTATTGTATCAACCGTGTTATTAAATACAGACGGCGAGAGGGATCGCGTACGAGTAATAGGTTTAGCCGTTAGGTATTTGCTATCATCGATTCTTTTTTTTATTTCTGTATTTTTTTCGCTAACACTCACTGTGATATATGCATTTCTACTGTTTGCACTCATAAGAGTTTTTTTTTTCTTTTACTGTTTACAGTTGTGCTCTTCTTATTTGTTATTGTTTATCAACACCGATAATGAAAAAAATGTGTGTTTATGTATGTATGTACATACATGTAATTTTTTTTTTTTTTTTTTTCTTTTTCTTGTATTTACTTTTTTTATACTTTATTTGTTCAAAAAAAATAAACCGTATGCCGAGTTTAGAAAACAAGTCTATCTTCAACGACCGCGACAGACAGAATGACACAATATTGATCTAAAACCATATAAAGTATATATATTCTGGGTTCTTATGAAAAGGGAAGCTCAAATCCGGTTGTCCGTCTGTCCGTCCGTTGAAATGGGTTTTCCGAAGAACCCAGATATGATGGAGGTTAGGTTTTTATACATTTATGTCACATATAGTCCGGAATTGTTTGCTATTGAAATTCAGGAAGATCGGTCCATAAATGGCTGATATATGAGCAAAAAACCAAGACTACCTCTAGTTTTTTCCATAAATCGCATGTTGTTGTTGTTTTTTAAATTCTTTTTTTCTGCATATCTCGAGAGCGGCAAGAGCTACAGCTTTACACAAACTCTATAAAAAAAATGGGCGGGATTAAATAAGTGGGTGTGGCACTTCCCATACAAAGACGTTATACATTTCTGTATATCTGGAGAATGAAACGAGCTATAGTTCCCAAATTAGCTACAAACATATCGGTTATCAATACGCAGTATCCCACAAAATATGGGCGCGATTGGAAAAGTAAGCGTGGTACCTCCCGTACAAAGACGTTATTGCAAATACTTAACATTTTAAATTTTAGAGCTCTAGTATAAGATATGAACACGTTTTATATACCAAAATATCGAAATTTTTAGCAGCATATATTTTCCGAAAACCCTGAAACTTTTCTCCCAAAACTGGAAGAGTAATGCCCAAAATAAAATTTTTAAACATACCCATTTTTGGCAACAATAGATCTTCCCGAGTCCAAGTTTTATAATCTAAGTAAATGGTTTTTTCTTCCTAAAGACGTGGGTATATAAATCTGCCAAATCGGTTAAGAAATGGTTAAGTTATTAGCAAAATACTCCAAAAATGGGCTAAAAAGCATCAAAATTTTTATAAAAACTAAATTTTTAGAGCTGTTACATGACCTATGGATACGTCTTATATATCAAAAAATCGGAAATTTTTAGTAGAACATATTTGCTGAAAATCGGTTCAGATACAAAAAAGTTATTACCAAAATAAAATTTTTTTTAATAAAAATACCTATTTTCGGGAACCGTAGATCTTTCCGAGTCCAAGTTTTATTACCAAAGTAAATGGTTAATTTCTTCCTAAAGACGTTGGTATATAAATCTATCAAATCAATTGCAAAATGCCCGAGTTATGACCAAATTACTGAAATACCAATATTTACTTTTTTTTTATATAATTAAGTTGTTTTATTTGCATCCACCCCTTCATTTTTCCATTTGTTTACAGGCACCAGCATCATGTCCAATATGACTTCCGTTATCACTCTGCTTTTAAACTGTGATCTATTTAATGAAATAATTTCTCCAAATAGAGATTGGGAATTTTTGCATCTTAAAAACTTGCTAAAACAGATAAATCTATTGTATGGCAACACGCCAGTGGTGGTGGTGTGTTTCCCTTTTTCGCATATTCACCTTTCATACCCAAACAACAAACTCACGCAAAGATATTTGCTTACATGAAAAAAATATTCCACGGCCTATTTACTTATATTAAAGTTAAGTTCGCATGCGTACCAGTGGTCGAGTGGTCTAGCCGTTATGTCACAAGTAATCGTCTGAGTGTTGACGGGTTCAAATCCCATTCGATAAATTTTTTTTTTCTCTTGGTATTTATAAATTATTTTTAATTAAATAAAAAATATATCAGTTTTTGCTATTTTTACTTTTATATCCTTAAAAAAAAAACTTTTTTTTATAAAATTTTGACTTTTGTTCTAAATAAATGCGCATTTTTTTATGTGGCTAATAATCTATCTATATATATAAAATAGGATGTGTGTATGTATGTATGTAACGTATGGACTCCAAAACGGCTGGGCCGATTTTGATGAAATTTTCAGGGAATCTTCAGAATATTCAGGCGGGTGACACTGTGAAGTCTGATTTCTGATTTTCGGTCTGGGGGCGGAGGGGCGTGGCAAAAATCCATAACTTGAGAACGGCTTGACCGATTTGAACGATTTTTTCTTTAAAATGATCGCTATGGTCCAACTTAGGTTTTTACGGATTTTTACGAATTTTGCCCCGCCCACTTTTACGCCCACTTTTTTCCATTTACCTAAAATCAGAAAACGGCTCCATCGAGTTGACTAATTTTTCTTTCAAAAGTTCGTATTAATCAACTTTAAGTTTTCATCGAAAGAAAAATTTACCACGCCTACTTTTACGCCCACTTTTTCTATTAAGCGCATAACTGGAGAACGGCTTAACCGATTTGGACGATTTTTTCTTTAAAATGATCGCCATGGTCTAACTTAGGTTTTGCGGAAAGAAAATGTTGCCCCGCCCACTTTTACGCTCAGTTTTTTCGTAAGATTCACAGCATATATATACATACATACAACCATATGTATTTTCAAATCAAATGTAAATCAAACATATGTATATGAACAACATTTACCAAATAAAAAAACAAAAAACCTTGTCTATCCGCTAGCCTTAAGATGAAGTAATCAATAAATATAATTTCCAATTTGCCTTAAATACATGTGTTTCTTTTTTCATTGAACCCATATCTACACCATTTGTAAGTTATTCTGTAAAAAAACTTTATGATAGGTATTTCATGGATTTTTATTTAAAGGCCGTAAATTTCGTTTAAAGATCAATTTAAATCGTCTGGTAATACAACACTAATGTTTGCTTAGGGCCAGCAACGCGGACCGGGTCAGCTAGTTTTATATAAAAACCAAACAATTTATTTTTGGTAATACCCTTAATATCTCAAAACAAGAAATTCCGACTTAAGCCATTATTATTTAATGCCACAAATATATTATATATGTAGATTATTCTTATCGCACCATGGTGAAGGGTATATAAGATTCGGCATAGCCGAATATAGCACTCTTACTTGTTTTAAAGTAACTTTGACCTGTTATAATCACTTTATACATTTTGCAGGCAACCTCAGGTGCGCATTTGGTATTTTGTAAAAAGTTATGATATACCATTAGCTAGAATTAAAATGTATGTACAGATGTTTGAAGTATGAGTAACCCAACAACGTTAATACCCTTTGCTATTTTACTTACCACTATGAATACCCTAACTTTTCACTAAAATAACTTTTTCACGTTATAATTCTCATGTAATTTATGTAATTTCATGTAATTTATAGACCAGGGAAATCCATTTCTATGCACAATTGTGTATACCACTACTAATACATATTTTTGTTTCAGGTTAACAGAAAAAACTTTATGATGGCACTTAACAAATATTGTGCGGTCAAAAACGCTTTTGGTAACATCCAATGCCTTATATGCTATGCAACATTTAAGGAAGGAACGGAATATGTTATTAAACGGCATTGCGATCGTTTTTATAATAATGTAAATAATTTAAATGATAAGGAAAGAGAAGACCTGTTTTATAAAAATAAAACAATTTATTTAGAAAATTGAAAAAATGGTTATTAGAAGAGGAAATTTATGAACCAAAATCAGTTCCCAAATTGAAAAAGGAGATTTCAAGTTTAGTAATATTGGAAATTGTTAAGAAAGGAAGACCATTGTGGGATGGTGTTTTCATCAAGCAATTACTAAAAAAAATTGGGAACGGCTTAATTATAATACTAAATTTATAGAGTCCAGTCAAACTGTAGGCCGTCGTACTGTCCAATTAGGAACATGTGTAGAATCTGCAATTAGGGAAAAAGTAATTAATTGCGAATTTTTTTCAATTTGTTTAGTGGAAAGCACTGACATAAATGATCTGTGTGAACTTTTAATTTGTATTCGATGCGTAGACATTACATTATGGAAATGTAACTGGTACGTTGTTGTATGATGTTGTCACAGAAAAGCTTCTTTCCATTGTAGACATAAACAAATTTGCTGGAGTCTGCACAGATGGAGCCAATGTAATGTTGGGCAAATATAATGGGCTTATAGGCCAATTAAAAAAACACGAATTTGCAGTTCATAATTTTCACTGCATAATTCATCAGACCACTCTTGCATCGAAATTCATAAATGATACCCCAGCTATGAAGACAGCAGAGGCGGACATCAAGCGATTACCCACCGAAAATTTGTAACCTTTTTAAAAAACAAAAATGCTGTGAATTGTGGCCTGAAAATGTTTACAGAAGTTCGGTGGCTAAGTCGCGGTGATTGCCTGAATAGACTTTATGATTTAAGAGAAGAAGTTCTTCAGTTCCTAGAAACTGAGAAAATAGAAAAAGTTTTAGTACAGTGCTTAAAAGACAATAATTTTATTTTAGACTTAGCTCTTTTGGCAGATACGACAAGTATGTTAAATGAACTTAATTTGGAATTGCAAGGAAAGGAACGCAATATATGCGACTTGTCAAAAATCATTTACAATTTTAAAACAAAACATTTTCTAATTTTTTTCCAAATTAAAACTGGTGATTTTTCCAATTTTCCAGAAATCTCGAAATCGACAAAAGATATGAATATGCCGAAATATATGAAACAGATTTTGTAATTTTACAACCGCTATTAGATCTTTCCGAAAACCCTTTTCGTTGCGATGTAAGCAACTGCGATTTTGATATTCAATCAGAACTAATCATACTACGAAGCGAAGTAAATGCTCCAGACGAAAATAATATTGTAGAGTTCTGGAAATATTTGGATGGCGAGTTCTATCCTGAACTAAAAAAAAATTCATTTAAGTGCCTCTCTTTATTCGGCACTACTTACCTATGCGAACAAATTTTTTCGGATTTAAAATTTATTTGTTCCAAGCAACGTAATAAATTAAGTTCATCCCATTTAAAAACCATTCTACTATTACGAAACTGCCATAAAAGTATAAATTTAGAAGATTTCATTTTATAAGTTGTATAACACAAGGGAACAAAATTAAACATTTTTTGTGTTGATAGAAAATTTGTAGCAGTTCTTTACCAATTCAATGTCGCTGATTTTAAATCTGCACTTTTTTTTCTATCAGCTGTGATTTGCGTGCAATATTTATTTTTTATGAATTTTTAAAACATAAAAATCTTTAATTTTTTTACAATTGTTTGATAAGATATTTGAAACTGATTTAGAGTCAAAAAGCTTCCGAATAAAAAAAAGGGCAGTTTAAAATTGAATTGGTAATGAATTGCTACAAATTTTTTATCAACACAAAAAATTTTTAATTTTGTACCTTTGTGCTATACAACTTATAAAATATATTACTAACATTTTATTTCGGCTGTAAGTGAATGCATTCCCTCAATTTTTTACTCTCTGGTACTCACTACTACAAAACCAAAAATTTGTTGGAAATCCATGGTTTAAAGCAGGAATGTCACCGTCATACACAATTGTGTAAGCAAAACTCACATGTACGCTTACGCTCTTTTATTTTGCGAGCGTAGAATATAATTGTTTACTGAAAAACACTCTCATTCAGCGAGAAATATCGCACGGCCTATTTTGAGGCCTCTAAACAGAAATAATATATTTATTATTTATTATCTTTGTTTCTGTTTCTGTTTTGTTTTATTTCTGTTTTTAACATTGTACAATGATTTAAAAAAAACAAATTGCTTGTGGTTTTTGTACGAGGTGTAGTGTACTTGTTGTAGTATCAAGAATAACTGTGATGAATTCGCCTTGATGCTTTAAACACATTCGAGACAGCAGACTACCGACTTCAATATGTCAACTATAGAATACATGTGTGTATATGGAAATGATTATTTAAACGACGACACGGCAAAATGGCTGCAGGTTGTTGTCTATGCTAATTTTGTCGTTGTAGTCAAATTAAACTAATTTCTATTTTTGTACGCTTCAAAACAGAAAATGTGCTGCTAATATAATCAAAAATTAGAAGAATTAGTGTTTATAATATATAATAATTTTTTGGTTAAACAGCAAAGAACCGGATTGAAACAAGAATATAAGCGCGGCTCACCACCAAATCTGTATTATTATTCATTTTTAGTGTCCTTAAAAGAAGTTATATAGGAAGATGTTTGTCACGCCAACGCTCTTAGTTTTAGCAGTATGGGTATCATTGAAAATTGAAAGTGCTTTTCACATGGTGTTTAAAGCACACCGATTTATTAATCCATTAAGAGCCCATTTCAAATGCTCATACTTCTTGACTGACTTTTTTTTACTAAATTTGCTTTATCTTTAAATTATGTCGATATAATAATAATTATTTAACAATAATATACACATGTTACCAAAGTTATTAGGACTTTGATTAATAAAGTTTTCTGTATTGCGGGTTTTCAGCCTTCCGGAACACTTTTCAAATATTGACATATTACTATATTTCAATATGTAACAAGTGCATAAACTATTACCACTATATATTTTAACTCAATCTTATAAATAAATTGTGAAGTTTTCCAAAATAAAATTTTTTTAACCCTAATAACTTTAAAATTTTATATGATGGAGTTTCTAAAAATATAGCATACAAAAACTTGGGTGTTCTCTATAACATATTATATTTGAGGAAATATTATTATACATATCGACAAAATTTTAAGATAAATCCTCTTAAGGGGTTAATAAATCGGTATATTTAATACATCATATGAAATGTGTTTCAAAAGACTTTATTATGATACCAATACTTAAAAGATTCAGATTATATTTTTCCTCCTACACTATTCATAAAGTGCTCTGAAACCTTTACAATAGAATCGCGATACAGTAATCTTGCGGTCAAGTTAACCAAATTTTAGCGCTTCTGTGCCGCTCTAAACGTTAACTCTAAGTTAACTTTTCAGATCGTATTAGTAAAAGTACTGATTTGTACAAACGATAACAAATTAGATTAAATTTTAAGCTGAAAGTTGAGAGCTCAAACAAAATTGAGAAATACATTAAAGAAAAACTATCGGCGTTGTATTATTGTATATCTGAAGTTGCCATCTCAAAAATATAAACGAAACGTCACAAAATTTTCGAGACTTTGAAGAATACATAGGAAAAAGCATACAGGAAAACATTACAAGGACCAAAATCCGATCTTAAAGCAAGTTTGTACAAATGTTTTCTTGAAGCATCGAAAACCTAATTGCGCAATCACTGTTCTATTTTCAATATCAATAGCTAAGCGCGAGTTCGTGTAACTGCAACCTGAAAAGACTATAATGTCAGTAATGGATGGCTGGCAAATGTTTAGAAAATACCCAGAATTCGCTATCTGAAAATTTTTGAAGAGCTAATTTTCTGACAAACGTCATATGTAGCACCTAACACATAATACATGACTGATTGTATAATTATTAATTATAAATTGTAGCCGGTACAAATTAGATCTAAGTTTCTTTTTTGTACAGATGAAAACTAAGTCATTGCAAAAAATATAGGTACATATGTTTATTAATGCATTTTTTTACAATTTAGAACAGTTAATAAATAAGACGAAAAAGTTAACAACCCTTAGGACATTTTTTCTCGATTATACTGTATATTAGGATTTTTTTATTCAACCTGCCATTAAGATGATATTCTTTATGAGTTCCAAAAACAATAAAATTAAAATATTTTAAATGTTTTTTAGTAAATTCATTTGTTTTTACGTTAAAAAATTTATCATAAATAAGTATTTATATTTTTGTAGGCTTAAATTAAGTTTGTTGTTAAATTTATAAAAATTAAAAATGATAGTGGCACCACTGAAATGTAAATACATAATAAAAAACACAGCAGTTTATATTTTTTCAATTGTAGCTGTCGTCTTCAAAATAATTCAGTAGCTGATTACGCGACCACAATTGCAACCTGCAGCATTTGTAGTCGTGCCTTCGTGTTGCCTGCTGTCTCGAATGTGTTTAATGCATGATGTTGTGTTTATTGAGCTTCTGTAAACTTCAAATTTGAATTTTATTAACTAGTCTTGTAGACAGCGATAACGAGCATACAAGCGGATGAGTTTATTAAAAATTTAATCAACCAGATAGGGAAAATATTATTGAGTTCTGGAAAAATTTAGACGGTGCACTATATCCTGTATTAAAAAAAAATTCCTACAAATGTTTGTCGCTTTTTTCCTCAATATATCTTTGCGAACAAATATTTTCCGATTTGAAATACATTTGCACAAAACAACGCAATAAATTAACGTTAATTAGACCTTCTTTAAGTTCATCCGGTAGATGTTTATTTACCCAGAAATGCTCTATTAGCGGTTTAAGTAACTGGGCTGTGGTGGTGCAATCTACCTTCAGCAGTTCTGGTGGTAAATAGTCGGGGCCTGGAGCTTTGTGACACTTCAGAGAAGTAATTGCAGATTGGATCTCTACAAAGTCGGGTGGCTCTATGTCGATATTTTTAATACGCGCCTGATGTTCTGCTACATTACAGTTGCATATCATCGAGTTTATTGTGCTATTGTCGTCAGATAGCATATTTATGTAATGGTCTTCCCACAGTTTCACTTGCTCTTCTTTGGAGTACACCAGCTCATTCCTAGAATTCTTAAAAGGTTTGGTGTTGACATGTTTGCTGTCTGTTAGTGTTTTTGTTATTTTATATAAGTCTCTTGTTCTCATCGTCGCACTGGCCTTTTCAGCTTCGATGGCTAGATCGTCCGCCCACTTTCTTTTGTCACGCCTTGCACTTCGTTTGACCTGCCGGTTGGCATCGTTATATTTGTTTTGCAACTCCGATTTTATTTGGCGAGTTTTTGCGTTATCGCGGGCGATTTTTAGTTGTTTCCGGCTTTCAATAAATTCCCCGGTGCAGTCCGATATCCATGGCTTTCTGATTTTCTTCACATAACCCAGATGTTTTTGGCCAGTGTCTAGCAACATGGATCTAGCTTGCGACCAATATTGAACCGGATCATGACAACCTATGTTTATGAGTGCGGAACTTCTTGCACGAAGTTCGCTTATAAATGCTGTTGCAGTGGGTTGTATAGACAATTTGTCTGTGTTTAATTTTCTATTTTTATTTTGCTTCTTGTTCTGTTCAACGGCTACGATCTTTAGACGTATTTGGCCTACCACCAAGTGATGATCACTTCCTACATCAGCACCTCTCCTACTACGAACGTCAAGAAGAGATTTTCAATGCTGTGATCGGGGGATACCCACTTAACTTTATGTATGTTCCTATGCGGAAACAATGTACCCCTATCACAAGGTTGTGGTTGCTGCAGAGCTCTGTGCACAGTACACAGTTTCCAGTAAGGCGGCCCATACCATGTTTGCCCATCACTCTTTCTCTTCTCATATTATCGCTTCCTAGTTGAGCGTTAAAGTCCCCAAGAACAATTTTGATGTCCCCGATGTGGATTTCGTCAAGAACCTTCGAAAGATAACTGTAAAAAGCACTTTTATCATCGTCGTTAGCAGCTTCAGTGGGCGCATAGCATTGGATACAAGTAATATTACGAACTCTTGTTCTAAACGTGCCATGATTATTCTATCTCCAAATGGTTTCCACTCTATTAGTGCTTTGCGGGCATTTTTCGACATTAAGATGCCTACGCCACTGCTTCTGGGGAATTCCGGCTGTTTGCCTGAATAAATAAGGGACATCCCATTTTCGGGTCTGTATTCGCCATTGTCTGGCCATCGGGTTTCGCACAAGCCTAGGAATCCAAATCGTGTTCCTTTCTTCATGCTTAGAGTCGTCGCCAAGGGAGTCAGTTGGTTTCATTAATCATTTTGTTTCGGATGAGTGGGAGATTAACCCTCTGCATTCAAGGCTGGTATTGGGACTGCCAATTTATTGCCTCCAGCCCGACAGCTTCGTTGCTCACACTAGCTAGTACCATAACGGATGTTATAATACCATTGCCCGGTGTCCACCTGCCCCTAAGGGTCGGAGGTCGTAAGTCTTCTTAGTTGGTTGCAAGAGCAAGGATTGGTTCTGGGCCTTACCAAGTTAAAGACGATCAGTTCCGTTACCTTGTATGCCCAACTCTGAACACCAAAGAATTGTATAAGGTTGTAAAAAGACTTCAAATATTGTCAAATGCTCAATTTTTCCAAAAAAATAAGCAAAGTTTCTGCGAAATGCAGGTTCCAAATTAAATTTATTTAAATAATAACTGATTGTGTCTGTCCATAACTCAACATTTTTCGATAATTGTATTATTATTAATTGCTCTAAAGTCTTCATAGCAAAATATGTTTGCTAATTAGGCCTCGTAATAGTCCTCGCAACCGCAGATTCATCCCGCTGGGAATGTAAGAGACAAGAGTATTCGCACCAACACAATCATAATTGACACCACTGGTTTAAAGCAGGAATGTCAGCGTCATACACAATTGTGTAAGCAAAACTCACATGTACGCTTACGCTCTTTTATTTTGCGAGCGTAAAATATAATTGTTTACTGCAAAACACTTTCATTCAGCGGGAAATATCGCACGGCCTGTTTTGAGGCCTCTTACTTGTTGTAGTATCAAGAATAACTGTGATGAATTCGCCTTGATGTTGTGTTTATTGAGCATCTGTAAACTTCAAATTTGAATTTTATTAAGTAGTGTTGTAGACAGCGATAACGAGCATGCAAGCGAATGAGTTTATTAAAAAAAGATAAATGATGGCATATAAAAAATATTTTATGATTAAAAATGCATTTAATGATTTTCAATGTCTCTTATGTTTTAAAACATTTGAAGTTAAGAGATTAAATTACTTGAAAAGGCATTTGGATCATTTCCATAATGATATTCAACAATATGAAGTCAAAGAAAGGGAAAATCAATATATGATTAAAAAAAAGTTTTATTTAGATAGTTTGAAATATTGTGTATCACAAGAAGAAGAGCATGAAGATAGGATAGAAGAAGAATTAAAAATAGAAATATCAAATTTACTAACTTTGGAAATAGTAAAGCAGGGAAGACCGTTTTCCGATGGGGCATTTATAAAAATGATTTTAAATGAAGTTTTGGAAAAATTAAACATCAACTGCAGCGTAACAAAAACGCTTCCCATGAGCCGAAATAGTGTCGTCAAGCGCACATCAATTTTAGCTGCACATTTAGAATCTGTGATTAGGGAAAAGTTAAAAAATTGTGAATATTTTTCTTTTTGCCTCGACTAAGGCACCGACATTAATGATCTTTGCGAATTGGTCATTTGTGTTCGATGCATAGATAGTGAGTACAATGCTTTTGAAACTGTGTACTCACTTGAAACGTTTTACGGTAATGTAACAGGTAAGGTATTATACGACGTAGTTTTTGAAAACCTGATATCTACTACACAAACTTCAAAATTAGCTGGTGTTTGTACGGATGGTGCAAACATTATGGCCGGGAAGTATGAAGGTTTTGTAGGACAGCTTAAACAAAATGGAATTGAGGTACATGCTTTCCATTGCATAATTTATCAGTCCATTCTTGCCTCAAAATTTATTAGTGAACATGCCGCTATGAAGACTGCAGAGCGGATAATATTGGGGGGGGGGGGGTCATCATTCATTAACGTACATAAAATTTGTAAGTTTTCTTAAAAACGTAAACGCTAATCACCATGACTTTAAAATATTTACGGAAGTTCGTTGGCTTAGTCGGGGTAATTATCTAAACAGGTTATTCGATCTTAGAAAAGAGGTGTTGCGTTTTTGGGAAACGGAAAATTTAGTCGAATGTGAATTAAAACAGTTGAATGATTATGAGTTCATTTTAGACCTTGCGCTTCTGGCGGACACAAGCAGCATTTTTTTTCCAGAGAGAGCGGGGAGATTTCTCCCAACGGAGACGGTACCGCGACCAAACCAGGTCTATTGTACCCACCCCCCTTTAGTTGGCCAAAATACCCTCTGCCTCCCACAGAAATCCAAGAAGGTCTTTTGCCGGTATTACACCGACTCGGGACGCGCCCATCGTACCGTGCCCCAAGTGTCTCCTTCTGGCCCATGCCAGCGCGGGGCAGTCACATAGTACGTGCTTTGTAGTTTCGTCCTCTTCACGGCATAGTCTACATTCCTGGTCCTCTGCCAGGCCCATCCGAAACAGGTGGTGCTTGACCGTATGGTGGCCCGTCAAATAAGCCACCAACAGCCGTAATTCTCGTATGTTGAGACCCCTTGTCTCCAATGTACTCCCGGGAAATATAAATTCCTTCGCCTGACGCATTCCCGGTACCGATACCCAGTATTTCCTGTGCTCGCTGAGAGCCCATTCCCCCAATAGGGACTGGGTAGTGGCCCAGCTTAACCCACAAAAGGGCTCGGGCCCACCATTTGGGCATTTGCTCCAGCCCTAGCCAGTTCATCAGCCCCATCGTTACCCGGAACCCCTGAGTGTCCCGGCACCCAACAGAGTGTCACTCTGTTTCTTGAGCCCAGCTCCTGTAGCCTTCCCCGGCATTCCGCCACCAACTTCGAGGACAATTTCCAGGAAGAGAGTGCCTTAATGGCCGCTTGGCTATCAGTGAATATCGCAATGCTGTTTCCTATCATTCCCTTGTTAAGAATGTTGCTACAGCACACATCAATGGCGTTTATCTCGGCCGTGTGTTTGGTCCAAACAGCCCAGCACCCACCCCGTGCTCCGATTTGGATCCATCAGTATACCAGCGTAGTCCCTGGTTACCATCACAGGGATTTCCACTGTCCCAAGCTCCCCCATTTGGGAGGATCGTGCTAAACCTTCTGTTAAAGCTCAGTTCCGTGGTCTTAATGTCCGCCCTTGTGCAGACCGATAAACCAGGAGCTAATTTCATCAGAACAGCGTGTCCGTTGACCCCATCTGACAGTCCGGATGTTTGTTGGATCCTAAGGAGACTCGATATTGCGACCTTCCTTATATGGAGGTGTAATGGCAAGATTCCCAAAATAGTTTCAAGTGCCGCTGTTGGACATGTGTGCATCACCCCCGTCAGGGCTACACAGACCATTCTCTGTAGCCTTCCGCACTTTTGAATCGCCGACACCTGCTGGATCTTTGCCACCATACCAGGGATCCATAGGTGATTATCGGTCTGATTATCATGAAATAAAGCCACTTAATCATGCTAGGGCCAAAGCCCCAGGTCTTTCCAAAGAAGCTCTTACAGGCCCAGAAGGCCCTAAGTGCCTTCTTCAGGGTCGCATCCAAGTGCGAGTTCCAATTAAGCCGTTTATCCAGAACAATTCCCAGGTACTTGACTTCATTAGAGTACTCGATTTCCGTCCCATTCACTGACAGTCTACCCAGTCTGTGTTTATATCTTCTCGTGAACGGGACCACGACCGCTTTTTGGGGGTTGATGTTCAGTCCCCTTTCACGGCACCATTTGAGAACCTTGTCGAGAGCACCCTGCATCACCTCAGTGATTGTTCGGGTCACAATGATGGCCAGATCTTCCGCATGTTTCTGTGACCTATTTAAAATATAATTGTGTGAAATATGATCATACAATTTAGTCACTGTAAGAAACATTCAAGCAAAGAATAACACACTTTAAGTTCAAAGACTTAAAGTTACTAACATTACATTTAATTGCTAATTAAGTATTCTCGCTTACCCTAATTCCATTGTAATAAGAATATTATTGTAATTGTTATTTTATGTTACTATATAATAAGTAAAAGAAATCAATAAAGAAATTCAGTTTTAAGTTGCAACTGGGGGCTATGCCACGTCTTGTTAATTAAATATTCTACATGGCGACCGTGACAGTTTTTTTTAAGTTTTTGTGAAAAGTGGCGATTCGGTAAAAATGTGTTGTATGTAATTTTTTTTTTTAATTTCGGCTTTTATAAACAAAAAGACAAAAGATGTTAGTAAAATAAAAAGTGAGAAAAAACTTAATAGTCCTTAAAGTTTAAAAAAAAAAAAAAAATTAATGGCCTGGTGGAAAAAAATATTGTCCACCATACCACTACTCGTAGCAGGTTATGAAGTGGGAAAGTCCACAGAGGAAAATGAAAATAAAGAACTGGTGCAGATACTACGTCAAAATATACAACAACCTGTTACAAGTGAATCAATAAAAAGCAAATTTTCTCAATAGTGGTTGTGGTAATAATAGGTGTTATCTATGTGATAAAAATAATATGTAAGTCCTTAAAAAACAATAGTAACAACGCCGCACAACAACAGATATAAAAACATAAGAAGGCATATCCTTAAAGAACAATAGTAACAACGCCACACAACAACAGATATAAGAAGATATCAGAAGACAACAAAGAAAAGCCAGAAAAATGGAAAGCAAAAAAAAATCAGCCAAATCCGATAAAATTTGTCAAGTGTGTTGTGGCTACATCACACCTTATCATGAAATTCTGATGTTAGTGAGCTGCAAACATATTTGTCACCTTGGGAAAACAGGAAACTTTGTTTCATTGAATGAAGTTGTTTCGAAATTTATAGAAGCTAGCACTGAAGCGACTACCGCAAATTCATCCGTGTTTTACTTTAAGCGCCCTGGGTCTACAAGGCAAAATCATGAAAAGCGATTTAATAACTACAGGGGAAATGGTCATTCCTGGAGTCGAAATAATCATTTTAATGGTTCTAATAATAATAATAATTTTAACAATAATAATAGTTGGCGACGCGGGAATAATCATAATAGAAATCAGGCACACCATTCACGAAACGGGGGACGTGTGAGAATAACACAAGGAGTCTCGGGAAACGAGATGCCCCCTCAAGATATGGGGGGCCAAAGTTAGAAGGACAGATAATGTATAATAAATAAATATTTCACTTAAATCTCAATTTAAATAGCTTTATTGAACTTTCAATTTCAACTAATTCTGATTTAAATACATTTCTAGTGGACACCGGAGCGGATGTCTCACTAATCAAACTGAATGCAATAAAATCTTTAAGAATCAACTCCCAAAATATTATTCGAATAACAGGCATAGGAGAAGGAAATATAAAATCCATAGGTACAATACAAATTGACCTTAGAGTCAAAAACTTTGTGATTCCACAAAAATTTCATGTTGTTTCAGATACATTTCCAATACCATTTCAGGGTATATTGGGTTTAGACTTTTTAAAAAAGATACAATGTCACTTAACAATACGGACAGGAAACAAATTCAAATTTAATTTCTTTGAGACCACATAATTTAAATTATTCCATAAATATACCACTACTTGAAAGTATAAATGATGACTCAATTACATTACCAGCTCCTTCAGAGGTGTTCAGACCAATAAAATTCAATAGCAAAGCTACTGATTTAGTAATCCCAAATCAAACTATACAAGACGGAGTGTATGTCGCTGGATGCATTGTATCTAAAAACATCCCATATGTGAGAATTGTTAACACAAGCCCAGAAAATAAGTTTGTAAATAATGTATCAATAAAACATGAAAATTTATCGGATTATGAAATTATTGGTACCCACAGTACTGACAAAATTAGAGAACAAACCATTTTAGAAAAATTAAGGAAAAAGTGTCCCGAAATGGTTAAGTCCGAATTATCCCTATTATTTTCGAAATATATTGATATTTTTGCGTTAGAAAGTGACAAAATAACTACAAATAAATTTTACACACAAAAATTAAGATTATCTGACGAAAATGGTGTATACATAAAAAATTATCGTACGCCGCATTCACAAAAGTCCGAAATAATTAGACAAGTTGAAAAACTTCAACAAGATGGAATTGTGGAGCCGTCAGCGTCTAATTATAATAGTCCGATTATGCTTGTACCGAAAAAATCATTGCCAAATAATCCTGAAAAACGTTGGCGTTTAGTGGTGGATTACCGGCAAATAAATAAAAAATTAATAGCGGACAAGTTTCCTTTACCCAGGATTGAAGATATTCTAGACCAACTGGGTAGAGAAAAATTTTTTTGCTGTCTGGATTTAACATCTGGGTTTCATTAAATAGGGTTGGATGAAAAATCACGAGATATCACGTCATTCTCAACCGAAAATGGTTCATTTCGCTTCACGCGTCTACCATATGGCTTAAAAGTAGCCTCAAATTCATTCCAGAGAATGATGAATTTAGCATTTAGCTCAATCTAAAACTTTTATATACATGGATGACGTTATCGTCACAGGCTGTTCCGTAAAGCACATGCTTAAAAACTTAGAAACAGTGTTCCAAAGATGCAGGGAATGTAATTTAAAACTGCATCCAGATAAATGCATTTTTTTCCGATCTGAAGTTACATATTTAGGACAACGGTGTACTGATAGAGGAATTCTGCCGGATAGTAGCAAATATGATGCAATAAAAAACTATCCCATACCATCGAATTCAGATGAAGTACGTCGATTTGTAGCTTTCTGTAATTATTACAGACGCTTCATAAAAAATTTTTTATTCAGTACATTTGTCTAAACTAACCAGGAAAAAAGAACAGTTTTTGTGGTCTAATGATTGTGAACATGCAATCCAACACCTGAAGGCAGCACTGTTATCACCACAAATTCTGCAATACCCAGATTTGGAAAAAACTTTTTATATAACTACTGATGCCAGTAAAACTGCTTGTGGCGCAATATTATCACAAGAAAAAGATGGTATACAACGTCCAGTTTCATATGCATCACGAGCATTCACCAAGGGTGAATCAAATAAAGCAACCATAGAACAGGAGTTAATAGCTGTTCAATGGGCAATTAACCATTTTCGACCATATGTATATGGAAATAAATTTATAATACATAGTGATCATAAACCATTAACATATCTATATTCTTTAAAAAATCCATCCAGTAGATTAACCAGAATTCGACTGGATTTGGAGGAATATGATTTTATTATAGAACACATTAGAGGAAAATACAATTCAGGAGCGGACGCGTTATATCGAATTGACTTCAGTGATATAAAATCAATCCCTTTAATTAACAATGTTAAGCTGGTAATCACGCGTGCACAAAAGAAAAAGGATAAACAACAAAAAATTCAAAGTGAGGATAGTCAAGTAATTCAAGAAAAGCCTAGAGTTTTCGAAACCATTGGCTAAGACTGCGTAAAAAAGTGGCCCAAACTTAAAATGGATACCGTTAGAGGTATTCCTACACTATGTTTTAAACGATGTAAACAGGTGACAGCACAGAAAATAAATATACAGAGTACGTTTGCTAATGGAAACATCGATCTAGATCAATTTTTTCCAATTCTTGAAAAAGAAGCAAATCGTAGTAATTTTAATAAAATACAAATAAATTTGAACGATAATTTATTTAACCACGTACACATTGAACATTTTAAAGAAAAAGCAAATAAACTTATAAGAGGATTGCAAATAGCGTTAACACCTAGAATACGCATAATTACAGATATAAAAGAAAAGGAAAATTTATTAAGAAAATTTCATGACAGTCTCCTCTTTGGAGGACATCCTGGAACAACTAGACTACTTAAAAAGATTCGGCAATTTTATTATTGGAAAAACATAACTAAGGATGTTTGCCAATACGTAAAGAAATGTGTTCAATGTCAAACTAATAAAACCACATAGAATATAAAACCAAATATGATTTTAACCGAAACACCCCATAAACCTTTTCAAACAGTAGTAATAGATACTGTAGGTCCACTTCCAATATCAGAAGCAGGAAATCAATATATAGTAACTTTAATATGTGACCTAACAAAGTATCTGATAGCAATATCAGTAACTGATAAGAGCGCAAAAACAGTAGCAAAGGCAGTAGTAGAACATTTCATACTAATTTATGGGCCTATGAGTAAAAACCAAGTTCTTTTAGAACTACTAGAACTTTTGAACATTAACAAGACAACATCAGCTCCTTACCACCACCAGACTTTAGGGACAGTAGTAAGGTCCCACCGCACCTTTAATGAATACTTACGATCATATCTTAACGCTTCAAACAACGATTGGGATAAATGGGTAAAATACTTCGCATATACCTTTAACACAACACCATCTACGGTGCATAGATACTGCCCATTCGAATTAATTTTCCCTGCTAGTCCACAACATACACCATTGATACGGTTTGATACAATAGATCCTTTATATAATTTTGATAATTATTCAAAAGAAGTTAAATTTCGTCTACAAACCGCATTAACTAGGGCACAACACTTAATTAACAAGATGAAACTAAATCAAAAACAGATACATGATAAAAACATCAACAATACAGATATTGCAATAGGACATGAAGTGTTTATTAAAAATCATACAGCACACAAACTAGAACCACTTTACAAAGGACCATACAAAGTAATTGACATTGACGACAAAAACAATATATTCGTAAATTTAAAAGGAAAAAAAACAACAAATTAATAAAGAAAATATTAAAGTTTTTAGCCAATGGAGTATATGTATATTGCGGGTTCTACTTCACTTTGGATTTTAAGTCGTTAAAAGGTCAACTTCATATAGGTTTAGTATGGGGGAAAGTAATAAAAGCCATTAAAGGTCATCGTTGTTTTTTTTAGCCATTAAAAGGTCAACTTCCTATAGGTTTGGTATGGGGGAAAGAAATAAAAGCTATTAAAGGTCATCGTTGATTTTTTAAGCCATTAAAATGTCATAAAATTTTTAAAAAGCAATAAAAATGTCATAAATTTTTTAAGAAAGCCATAAAAATGTCATAAAATTTTAAAAAAAGCCAAAATTAGGGGGGAAATTCCTGAACACGTGTTAAAGTAGGTGAAATTTTTTAAAAAATTTCAAAACAAAGTAATAAAAAAGTCGTTAAATTTTATAGGAAAGCAATAAAGCTGAGATTTAGAAAAAAAATGTTGGGGGAGCAATGCAATGCACAAGTGTTGGGTGCATTGTTGAAGCCTTTCTTTTGTTGTGATCGATAGACGGACTTACTGTGTAGATGCACTTGAGAAAAGATGTGATTTAGTTTTGTGGATATGTATGCATGTAGATCAATAGGCAGACAGACATACTGTGTACTTGTCGATGCACTTGATTTTGAAAAAAAATTTTTGTGGACAATTTTTTCAAAGCGCTGATATTAAAATTAATAATTTATGGGGTGTGAGATGATAAGGGTATTGTATTGGAGTGTGTCTTGAATATGGATAGATACACAGACAGACCTTGAGGAAGAAATTGGAAAATTTTTTTTTTTATTTTTGTGTGTGTTTTGTGGATTGTTGGGGGAAAATACACATTTCTGATAAGCCCTTTTTGTTGTGTGTTTATGGGTAACCAGATGGAGGGTTGTTGTTATTTTGTTTGTTTAGGTGATCGACGAAAATATTATTGGATGGATAGACAGACAGACAGACAGATAGATCTTGTGGAAGAAATTGGAAAATATTATTGATAAGGCTTTCTTTAGATTTTTTTTGTTTCTAAAATTATTGGATTGACAGAAAAAATGAAAAAATAACTAATTAAATTGTGAATTTATTAAGTTATTAAAAATGATATAGATGCAATTGGTATTTTAAAATTTGGTTACTTAATAGATAATTTTATTTGGGTGGAAATTGATTAGATGAATAGTTTGCATGGATTTTTCTAATATAAGTTTAAAAGGCTTAGTGGAATGTTTTTTCTGAAAACTAGGTTTAGTTAAATTTTAACACTAAAGAAAACAACATGATTTCCAGCCAGAATATATTTGGATTGGTGGACGAAAATTCTGTGGAAGCTGTAGAGGAAAATACACAGGCACGCATAAATGCGTTCATCGACGCAGCTTTAGAGGATTTCCATTTCCTATCAAATGCAACTCCAAATATTGTAATCCCCAACAACCAGATGGCATATTTTGACTTCTTGTGGGAAATTGAAAATTTCCTAGATGATGAAGAGGGAGATGCCATCATCTTAAATGTAAATGATGGGTTTTATATAGATGAAGAAGGAGATCGTTATATTAAGGAATTAGATTTTTAGTTTTAATGAAAATATATAAAATTATTTTATAATAACACTATTAAAATTTAAATTAAACCATTTTATTTTGTTTTACAATGGGTGTGGTGGGTAAAAATTTAATTTTGTTTTACAATGAGTGTGGTGGGTAAAAAATTAAAAAAAACATTATCGATAACTGTAATGAATTATAGCAAATAACATATGTTTAGACTATGTGTAACCAAAATTTTTTTTTCTATAAATTGTGAATTTATTGAGTTATTTATTACATTTCATTATAAATTATCAAACGATGAATATTAACGCGGAATTAATTGCTTCATTCAATAAATTAAATATGAAACATATTTTAAGTGTAAAAATATGGTAGATGGAAAGGACTATCCTATTACAGGAGCTGAACGAGTAACTACAAAATATGGAGATGTTATAGTCTTAGAATTGGATGGAGCTATGCTTTATCTTCCTAAAAGATTTAATGCCTTAACTGAAAACGATGTTGGGTACCTATCAACTGGCTCATATATCATTTCAAAGATTCCTTTAGATGACGAAAAGGATACCATTAATTATAAGCTGGAAATTAAGACGGCTCCTCCTACGAAAGGATATTATCCTTATACTCATTTTAATACATTTAAATAAAATAATTTTTTTTTCAATAAAAATGATTAAACAATAAAAATAAATTATTATAAATTCTTGTGTTGTTTTCTTTTATTAGTAAACAGATAAATATATATAATGTAGAATTATTAATATTTTCATAAGTTGTAAATGAAATCTTAATGTGGAAAGATGGAGGTTATTGAAACTTTTCTACAAGAATTCGGAAGTGTTATCTTTGAAGAACATTTGGAATTATTATGTGCATTCAAAAGAGAATATACAGATTTTAATGTATATAGTATGCCTTGCTCTCACGAAAGTACAAGTGGAGATGTCGTGGGCTTATGTGGATGTTACTTTTTCTTTAAGAGAAAAAAGGAGGTTGTGAGAATTATAGAAAACTATAAAAAAATATTAAAATATTTTAAATGTCTTAATTTATGTGCAAGAAAACAAAATAATAAATATGATTAAACTTTTTTTTTTTTTATAAAAGCGCATTTTTTTCTTTAAATAGAGATTTTCAAAGCAAAAATATTATTAGTTTACATTTAAAATTCATCGAGAATGTTCAATCTTGTAAGAAGCCCGAAAATATACGACTGTGTATTTGAGTTGGAATATTTTATAAATTTAAAATTAAAGATATCCTGCGGATTTTCCACAGCTCTTGGTTTTAAGCCTATTGTCTGGTTGCATTATAAGGATAGGAACTTCATTGGATTGGACCGGGATGAATGGATAAACCTTATGAGCTATAAGGAATATATTAAGGCAACACTTAATCAGTATGAATTCCTAGATTGTATGAATCTAATTAATAAGGATGAAAAGAAGGATGTTCAATATACATTTCAGTATAGGAATAATATTTGCTATCTCATCCTACAACAGGGAAACCATAAAATAAAAATTGATCCTGAAACTTGGAAATCTCTGACTCAAATTGGAATATTCTTGACGACATTTTTAAGCTGGAATACAATTCTTCGCAAGCAAATCTTATATTTTTATTATGAACATTATATTCCTAATTGCTCTATTTTAAATAAAACAAATGTACAATATTATGAAATTAAAAATATAAATGAAAGAGATATAGAAATTGATTTAACCAGACTTTGTTATGAGTTTGGAAAAAAAATGCAAAATAAAATTAAAACAGATGTTAAAATCTATAGATTATTATTAAGAATGGATAATAAATAAAAAACAAACAAAAAAAAAATATATAATAAAAAAAAAAATATATAAAAACCAACAAATATTTGAGTTTTTTATTAATTCTTTATTTTGAAATGTATTAAAAACTTTAAACATAAAAATTTATTAAATTTTTGATATCTTAAATAGTTATATTTAATGTTTTTACCCAAGTATCTTAAAACTTCCATAGGTGGTTGGAGATTACCAAAACTATCAAAGTATTCTACATTATCATTATTTTTATAAAATGCTACCCAATGTGTTCCATATCCTCTATTTGAGTTCAAGTTTATAATTCCATTCTCTATTCGGTGTGGAGTTTTAGGAAGTTTATCCCTCATATATACTCCTCTAAAATATGGAATATACTTCTTCCCAAATGTTCTCAAGTCCACATCTGTTAGTGGTATATTAGGTAGCTGTTTCAATAGTTTTTTGATGAGGTATAAAATATTCCATAGCCTTTCTTATAAGGTTTAAGATATAGACCTTTACCCATAACTATTGACTCTAATGTTTTGTTATGACGCTTACTTTCTTCGAGCTGTTGTCTACCATTTTTAGCTAAAGTAATAGTTTTAGCGATTGCTGACCCACCAGAAGCTATTGCTCCCAATGCTCCAAGTGCTGTTAGAATAGGAACAAGTGGTAGAAAACCGCCAAGTTTAGGTATGTTGATAATTCTAGGAATTTTTACTATAGATTTTTTTCCAAGAAATGAATGTCGGATAGCTTTTCGTGCAGTTTTAATAGCGGTATTGATGTCATTTGGTTTTTCCTTTTTTAAAATATCGGTTGCTGATTTAACGGCATTCTTAAAAATATTTCGTCTACACTTTTTCTTTTGGTTACCAGTTTTTACTCCCAAGCCCAATTTAACTTTTGACTTCATTGCGTTAGTGACAAGGTATGCGTTGAGTTTTTCTCCAAATGTACTATCTCTAGCTTTAACTCTACTCCAAGCTTTTTCTGCTAGTTCTTTATCTGCGTTATGTCGTTTATGAATATCAGTGTTCTGAGAATAAGCAATATCATGAATCTTGCAAGCTGCGTCCAAAGGATTGATACCTTTATCACCCCTTTGTAATCGTTTTTCCAATTTAGTTCCTGGTCCACAAAACTGATAACCCGGTAAATGAAGTTCAAGTGGTATTGAATTAATTAAGCTATTTACAAGTCCTTTTCCAAGGACGAATTGTTTTCTACTAAGTTTTTTATTTTTATACACAATCATTTATATATAAAATTGCTTTTTCTGAAATTAAAATAAAAAATTCGAAAGTAAATAAAACGTTACATTAAACAAACGTATGCTTTCAGTTATTAAGATGCGTTTGGTAAAACAACAATCGAATATTTCAGTAAGAAACTTGGATTTAACGGAAAACAGAAATGGTTTTAAACATAGCTGCCTTTTACCAAATTCTATTAGAGCACTAATAGTTGGTCCCTCAAACTGTGGCAAAACAAATATAATGCTAAGTTTAATTTAAAGTCCGAATGGTTTAAAATTTAAAAATATTTATATATACTCAAAATCATTAAATCAACCAAAATATAAATATCTATCAAGATTAATTTCATCAGTAAAGGGTATGGGACTTTACACATTTTCAGATAATGAACATGTCATACCACCCGAAAAAGCTAAAGTAAATTCTATTATGATATTTGACGATGTTGCTTGTGAAAAGCAAAATAATATAAGATCATATTTCTGTATGGGGAGACATAAGGATATTGATTCTTTTTATTTATGTCAGACTTATACACATATTCCAAAACATTTAGTACGTGATAATGCAAATATGATTATTTTATTCAAGCAAGATGAATTAAATTTAAAGCATATCTACAATGATCATGTTGGCAGTGACATGAGTTTTAATATGTTTCGTTACATTTGCGGAGAATGTTGGAAGGATAAATATGGATTTCTTATAATAAGTAAAGATGATGAAATGAAGCAAGGACGTTATAGAAAAGGCTTTGATCTATTTATTCAGATTTAGTCATATATATACTATTAACTACATCAGACGTATACCTATTAATATTAAATACGTTTTTTTTTTCCACTTGGAAACTGTTAAAATTATTCCACGAAGCTGTTTATCTGTTTTAAGAAGCTGTTTAGCTGTTTTCAAAAGCTGTTTAACTGTTTTCAAAAGCTGTTTATCTGTTTTAAGAAGCTGTTTAGCTGTTTTCAAAAGCTGTTTAGCTGTTTTCAAAAGCTGTTTAGCTGTTTTCAAAAGCTGTTTAGCTGTTTTCAAAAGCTGTTTAGCTGTTTTAAGAAGCTGTTTAGCTGTTTTCAAAAGCTATTTAGCTGTTTTAAGAAGCTGTTTAGCTGTTTAAAGAAGCTGTTTAGCTTTTTTTCATCAAAGTTATAATCATGGAAGAAAATATTTTAAAAGAGTTGGTGAAATCCAAAAAAATTTTAAAGAAGAAATTTCAAAGCATACGACTTGGAGAATTGGAAAAATTCAATAATTTAGAAAGAACATTTAAACCTTTAACAGAACCTCTAAAGAAACTAGTCAAATTGTCAGATTCGTCAAATTTAACAATACCCACAGAAGAAAAATATAAATGTAAGCATAATACTAAAATAAAAACGGAAAATAAAACTATATTCACCTGCACCCCTAAGAAAACCTTAATGAAAGAGAAAAACATTAATTCAGCACCTAATAGAATTAAAATAGATAAAGAAGAAGAAGAAGAAGAAGACTATAACAGTAATAGTGAAGATGAAGTAAACGATAAATCGAAAAATGAACAATTTTATTCTCAATCATCCGATTGGGAGTTTGATTTATCAACCCTAAATGGAAATAAAAAGCTTGACACTATATTTGGACCTCATAAAATGGAAAATGGAGACTGGAAATTTGGAAATTCTATTTTAAAGCTAACCGATGATAAAATAATAATAGGTCAAAAGTCTTGGGCACTAACCCCAGGGTTATACTCATTACTTTTTCATAAAAATCCAAAACAATTCGATTCGTCAGAGCTAGCAATATATAAAAATATTTTACTTGATACAAATGCACATCGAAGAAACTAAGATCCTAATAATCAAATCAATGGAAACAGAGGTTATAAATATAAAAAAATAATAAATAAATTGTTTACTACAACTACTCACGTTGGTAAGGGTTTAATGGAGGTAAATCTTAATAAACCGAACTATATATACTGGGATAATCCTAATGAAATTGTAGACCGATTGAGGCTGTTAATAGCATCACAACATGCTGGTAACAATAATCATTCTAATGAAATAATATCTATAGTCGAAGAACTAAGGGAAGCAAATATAATTGAATAACTTTTAAATAAATAAATAAATAAAAAAAATTATGACTGTTGACAAATTTGGTCATTACTATAATCAAAAATATATAGGAGATATAACAAGAAACAACCTTTCAAAAAATTTCGGTATCACACTCAACGGAAATAATATTGATATAGAGAATAAAAGAATTTTAAATTTGTCACCTCCAATTAATGGGGCAGATGCTGTTAACAAAAATTATGTGAATACACAAATTACCCATATGCAAGAACATTTAAAAAGGGGTATAAACAAAGAAGTTTTAATTGTTCGAAATGAAATTAAAGATTTAAATAAAATAATTTCTGACATATATAGTGTAATGATTACGCTTTCATCACAGCAACAACAACAACATAATGGAAAAAAGAACGATAATAAACGACGCAAAGTAATTACAAAGGGAATTGATGATCTTTGGCAAGCAGACTTAGTAGAGATGGGCAACTATTCGACTATAAACAACGGCTATAAATATATGATAACAGTCATTGATACATTCTCCAAATACGCTTGGGCTGCAGCAATTAAAGCAAAAACCGCATCTGAAGTATCCAAAGCTTTTCAGAAAATACTAAGTAAGGGGCGAATACCTAAAAATTTACAAACAGATGACGGTAAAGAATTTTTTAATAAGGAGTTTGGTTTGCTAATGCGCAAATATTCAATTAATCATTACTCTACATATAGTGTAATGAAAGCTTCAATAGTTGAACGGTTTAATCGAACACTAAAAGGTATGATGTGGACAGAATTTAGTTATAATGGAACATTTCACTGGATTGATATTTATAAAAAACTAGTTGATCAATATAACAGAAAAACTCATAGTAAAATTAAAATGGCGCCTATTGATGTAAAACGTGAACATGAACAACATCTACTGAAAACTGCATTTAGCAGTTTAAAAATGTTTAAGTCATCACGATTTAAAGTCGGTGATTATGTTCGCATAAGCAAATACAAACATATTTTTGAAAAAGGTTATACACCAAATTGGACTACAGAAATATTTAAAATAAAATCGATACAGAACACCTATCCAATCACATTCTTACTAGAAGATTACCAAGGAAATCCTATAAAAGGGGCATTTTACAAAGAAGAAATACGTCGCACACGTTATCCTAATACATTTCTGGTGGAAAAAATTTTAAAAGAAAAAGATAATAAAGTATATGTGAAATGGCTAGGGTTTTCAAACCAACATAATTCATGGATTACTAAAGATGAAATATTATAAGAATAAGTATTTATAAGATTTTTTTTTAATAAATACCTAAATTTAATAAAAGAAAAAAACCCCAGCATTTTATTTCATTTAAAGTTTAGCACTCATAATGTCAATTACATTAGCATTAAGTGGCAATTCATCAGTTTTAACAGCAAATTATTTCCCTCCAATGATCTAAAAGACGACTATGAATGCTCTTTAGTTGATTTTCATTCATATAACTCTATTCCTAATGTAGATTATGATAATAATCAACTAAATAAACAACTTTGATAATAGATAATAATTTATTTCATATAGGAGATAAAATAATTGAAATTCCTATTGGATCATACGAGTTACAAGATATTGTTGATTATATAGTTGGGCAGTATAAAGCAGAAAATTTCAATAAATCTATTCTGATTAAAGCAAATAATAATACTTTGCAAATTGAAATAACCTCTTCGCACGAACCTATTTTCTTTGATCGAAATCGATCTATTGGTAAATTATTAGGTTTTAGTAGTCGATTATTAGAAGCTGGAAGAAAACATGTATCAAATCAACCTGTAAATATATTAAGAGTTAATGCTATACAAATTCAGTGCAATATTATAACGGGAGCTTATATGAATAACTCTCCCGCACATATACTACACGAGTTCGCATTAGACGTACCACCAGGCTATAAATTATATGTTATTGCTAATAACCTAATTTATTTACCAGTAAACGTCAAAGAAATAACATATCTCAACATTTGGTTTGTTGATCAAGAAAATCGTGCAGTAAATTTCAGAGGTGAAGAAATAACACTAAGATTACACCTAAGACCACGGAAAAAATGATAATTTACAATAAAACTAGGCACATTAACGTTAATAGAGACATTCCTACTAATCACATTAAAGCTACAAGACCATCATTAACGAAAGAAAATACAGCCTTTTTAAAATTGCTTAAGTTAAAAATAAAGAAAAATGTCTGATATACTCAATGTCATTGAAAAACCATATTCTGATGAAAATATAATAAAAAAAGATTATCATAGCTATGTGCCCTATATTCAATCATTTAAAAACAATGATGAAATTCGAATTACACTACAAAATCAAGACTTATATGTTCTTCCGTCTGAAAGCTACTTATATATAGAAGGAAACATACAAAACTCTAAAGGTGAAGAAGCATCACAAAATACTAGATTAAGGAATAATTGTGTTGCATACTTATTTGATGAAATACGGTATGAGATTAATGGTGTTGAAATTGATCGCACTCGATACTTGGGAATATCTAGTACAATTAAGAATTATGTCTCACTAAATGAATTTGAAAGTAATATGATGAGAAATGCAGGGTGGAATATATCTGAAGACCTATCAATGCGAAAATTTAATTTTTATATTCCCCTAAAACTACTGTTGGGATTTGCTGAGGATTTTAATAAAATAATTTTAAATAGCAAACATGAACTTATTCTTCTACGAAGTTCAAATGATGATAAGGCGTATTACTCAACAGATGCTAATGAAAAATTAAGTTTATCGATTAAAAACATAACATGGAGAATACCACATATTCACCTATCAGATGCACGAAAAATACAAATAATGAAGATGATAAAGGAGGGTGTTTCATTACCCATAACATTTCGCAGTTGGGATTGTTATTTTAATCCAACATTTTCGGAAGGCAGAAATCATAACTGGAATATTAAACTTTCAGTGAATAGAGAAAGGCCAAGATTTCTTTTATTCGTATTAGAAAATGAAAATAAATATATACACTCATACTTAAAAAATGTTAAAGTACATTTAAATTCAGAATCCTATCCATATGATGATTTAAATTTAAAATTTGAGGAGAATCGATATGCTATTCTATATGACATGTACGCTAAGTTTCAACAAAATTATTATATGAGAGAAGCACAACCTCTTCTTTCCTGTGAGAAATTTAAAAATATTCCAATTGCAGTAGTTGATGTTAGCTATCAAAATGAAATTGTTAAAAATGGACCTATCGATGTGAAAATTGAGTTCGAGACAAGCAGTCCAGTACCAAAAAATACAAATGCTTATTGTTTAATCCTACATGATCGTATGATGGAATACACACCTTTAACTGGAATTGTTCGAAAAATTATATAATCTTAAATACATTCTAATACTTACTTTTTTTTCATTTAATTTCCATTAAATAAAGAATAAAACTGTTGGTTTGTTTTTTTAAATAAATTTTGGTTTTTTTTTATTTTATGTATATATTTATATTTACATGTAGATATGTATAAAAGGTAATGTATAAATATTTTATTAAGAGTAATTATTTTCTAACTCTATTTCTTTAATTAACATTTCTAATTCATATTCACCATTACAACTATCTGATTGATAATGATGCCATGCATATGTGTTAATATTATCATTTTTAATATATCGCTTAGTATCATTAAAACTTAGTGCTATTTTATTTACTTCATTTGTTAATATAATATGTAATTTAGATGTAAACGTTTGCATAGAAGCATACACTACTTCCTTATTAAATAAAACATTTTTATACATTTCAATGCTAAAGTTTTCTACAACACACTTTTTAACACCCTTAGCTTTTTTAACATCCTTCTCACAATCTTGAACCGCGAATGAGTATACTTTAGGTGCTAAGCCTACAAACTCTGTAATAAACCTACCCCCAGTCTCATCTTTCATCATTCCCAATACTTTTTTATTAACTAGTGGAAAGTTAAATGGATTATTTAATGAATATGAAGATGTGTCGAATAGTGTATTTAAATCATTTTTAATGTCAGCGTAAAAATCTTCCGTCTTTATTGAATATATGAAAGAATCTGTATCCATATAATTGAGGCTTATATTTGTATCAAATTTTGGTTTCATATATTCATAATGGAAGTCATACATTTTCCATTTTGACAATTCTAGCACACAAAAACCTAAGTAAATTGGTTTATTATAATACGTCTGAGTTTTATTCATTTGCACAGCCCAAAGTGTATCAGTAAATTGAGATATGCTATGAAAATTTGGTTTTGCAATTAGGTCACCAACACCCAATTTATTGCGATTAGTACGACCCCATTCACTAACCAATCGCACGTCTTTTCTTTTATCGACATTTTCCATAGTTTTACCATATACAGCATTGTTAAGCAATTTAAAGAAATCTTTTTCAAATTCATTCTTTGCTGCTGTTCTATATTGTGTATTTAGGTCTATGTATGTCTTTAACCACGGTTTTTGTTTAAATTTAAGAATTCGGTGAACTTTTTGCAAAACCAATCCATTATTTAAACATTGTTCTAATGTTTTATAATGGATAACATAACTCTTTTTATCTGCTAAATCAGCTACTAGTTTCTCGTGTTTACTCCCACCAATTATTTTGTTTTCCGAGCAAAACGGCAAGTCATTGTGATAGTCATGACAGCTAAAAGGGTAAGCCAAATCGACTTCATAAATATACCCAACTTCTGAATCATGGGAAATATTTTTGGGGTGAACAAAATCATTTGTCCAAGTAAAGCCTCCATACGGAAGTGCTTCTGACATTGCCCAACCATAAAGATTATTTACATCGAAATATAGTATATACTCTGAAGGCTTTGTGGAATCATAATCATTAAGATATTTATGATTAGCCTTACTATACCTTTTACTACATTGTGTAAGTCCACCACGAATTCCTCGTTTAACGAAATTATACATTTCTAGATCTGTAAACAGTTCGAGTTCAATTTTTGTATATTTCAACATTGCATCCCATGAAAGGCCTGGTATGGTATAGTAATGTGAAGGATCTAGCTGATAAATATTATTACAGAGTTTCCTAAAGTTTTCAAATACATCTGTTAGTAGAAGCACATCAGTTTTTAAATATAGTTTCATGTAATCCATAATTGATTTACAATCAAACTTTTTCCAAATTTTTCCTGCAAGTAAATAATCTTCCTCGGAACAGTGTTTATCAGTTAAACTGCTGTAAAATGATTCAATTGGTGGGAGTTTATTTTCTTTTAATTTTTCAAATGAATCTAAATATTCATATGGAAAAACACCCTTTCGTTTCATTAGAGAAAACTCTTCCTCATCTATAAAATTTTCTTTAATTGAATTTAAATCTCCATCACTTAAATTGCTAGCTAATGAATCTAATCCCGCTGCCATAAATCTAAAAGAGTCTAAAAACCTTAGTCCAATTTTTTTTCCGGTTTTATACTTTCGTACTTTTTCAAGTTGTTCTTGAATAGTATGCTGAGGAATATTTTGCTTACGTTTTTTTAAATATAACCGATTTATATGATCATCGATTTCTTTATCAGTATATACCCGAACAGTATGAGATAAAGAAATGTATAGCTCCTTATTTATTGGAATAACATTTGTATCGCCTTTAATACTAAGTAATTCCTTAATAAATAAGTGACAATCATACTTTGAAAAATTGTGGAAAAAAATTGGAATGAAGTTTGGAATTTTATAATTTAAATTGCATGAATTATGTGCAGATCCTCTATATTTTCCTGATAAATGGCAGTGGTCTCTAACGACTAGTTCATCGCCTAGTTCTTTGTCGCAAATATGACAGATTTTGGAGTTTAAAAAATGTTCTTCTTCTAAGGGGGTTAATGGTATCATAGGTATAACCTTTTCAAAAAATTTCTTATATATATATCCCTACACTCGTTAATTAAACTATCTATAAAATGTTGCCCTACATTAATGGTACTATCATTATTAGCAAACATTTGAAACTTATCTAAATCCTTATTAAAATTACACTTAATATTAAATCCATATGCACATGGCACATGTTTTCTTAAGAATCTAGAGTTAACACTATTACTACTTACATCTACTTCCTCGAGAACACATTCGAAATCTGCATACACTAAGAATGGAACTTCCATCTGCCTTTCATAATGCTGATATTTAATTATAGATTTTTCTCCCTCCGGCATCTTGGGAATGCATTCTCCACACTCTCTCTCCTTATGAATTACCATTCTCTCTGGTATATTTGTATGGTAGAGACAACTATTGCAAAAAATTAAAGCACCTTTATGTGTTGAAATTTGGGAACTTAGTAGTCTAAGAGAAAAAGAATTTTTGTTAATAAGATGTTTTGCACGATATATTTAAATATTTTGATAACTACCTTGAAATATTGTTTATTAGAATGTAGTGCATTTTATCACCACATTCGTCTTCCAGCAGCATAAGGTTTATATGCATATTTTTTTCCTTTTTGGTAATGTAGTATGGTCCAATAACAGCCTTGGATTTCCTATCAAACCCGAACACATTTACACTTATATCAGTATTATTTCTTTCAAATACTTTAATATCTTTCACATCAGTAGGAAATTGCATTGATGTGAAATTAAGTGTTCTACCGCAATCAAGCTTAATATTATTGTCAGCAATATTTGGTATATTGTAAATTGTCTGCCTATGTGTATTAATATTATCACCATTATAAAATGCTGCTATTACACTCCATTTAAAGCAAAATACATCATTGTTTTGAATGTTGACACAAGCTTTCTTCCTCGCCAGCTCTACGGGTGTAGGTATATATTGGGATCCTGATAATGGTGATGCTTTATTTATGTTTATTTCCAGCCATTTAATTTGGATAAGAGTCCAACCAGAATCTCTTTCTTGGAACTCTGACATTTTAGCTTTAATTTTTTCAATTTGTGTTGTCAAAGCTAAGTCTACGTCATCCGCTCTCGATATACGCATCATTTCCGTACAATGATACATATTTGTTTCTGGCTTATCAGGATGTGCTGGTAACTTGTATCGAGCAGTAAGTTCCAAATTGAATTTCACCATTATGTGTTCGGCTAGACACATATTCAAAAGTTTTTGAATAAGTCTTTGACCCTCTTCCAAATACTTATTTAAATTAAGGTATAGGTCTTCTTTTGGGAAACGGTATGTCTGAAGCCGTGACTTGAATGAATTTTTTATGCTATACATTTTGTTTCCAATTTCCTTTTGTATATTAATCCTGTGTGTGGGTTGTGAGCAATGTATAAACCATTGCTGGGATTGTATTAGAGTGTTACAATCCTTGCACATAATAACAGCTTCTGAACACGGTTCTAACTTTTGTTGTTTCGATGGTGTTATGAATGTGTCGGGTTCTACTAGTGATTGACGCTTCCTAGATGCAGCTGATGTTGATGGATGTTCATCCATTTCTTCTACCTGATGTTGTTGCTGTTGTTGTTGCGGTTGTTGTTGTTGCTGTTGTTGTTGCCGTTGTTGTTGTTGCTGTTGAAGGAAATCTATATGGATTTCAACATGTTTTCTTTTTTCCATAGATGTCATGGATATATGATTACATATATCACATGGCATATGAATTGTGCTATGTTTTTTTAAAATGTTTCAATTTTTGTATAGATTTTGGCAAATTTCACAAATTATTCCAGTTGCCATTATTAATTTTAAAATTTGTATTTCTTTTTATATATTTAAAATCACAAACTTTCTTAAGCAAGTATACTTTAGAAACTAAATGAAAAGAATATATTTAAACCTTATATATACTTCAAATATCTATACAGTCGATCACCCAAACAAACAAAACAACAACATCCCTCCATCTGACTACTGATAAACACACAACAAAAAGGGCTTATCAGAAATGTGTATTTTCTCCCAACAATCCACAAAACACACACAAATATTGTTGACCTACATTTTCTAGCGTTTAAATAATGTTGACCTACATTTCTAGCGTTTAAAAATATTGACCTACATTTACTAACGCTTTTAACACATGTCAATCGCTCAATTAATTTTTCAAATAAACACACACAAAAATAAAAAAAATATTTTTCCAATTTCTTCTACAAGATCTATCTGTCTGTCCAAAATTTTTCCTATACAGTCGATCACCCAAACAAGCAACAAAAGAAAGGCTTATCAGTAATATTTTCATTTTCCAATTTCTTCTACAAGATCTATCTGTCTGTCTGTCTGTCTGTCTATCCATCCAATAATATTTTCGTCGATCACCCAAACAAACAAAATAACAACAACCCTCCATCTGGTTACCCATAAACACACAACAAAAAGGGCTTATCAGAAATGTGTATTTTCTCCCAACAATCCACAAAACACACACAAAAATAAAAAAAAAATTTTTCCAATTTCTTCCTCAAGGTCTGTCTGTGTATCTATCCATATTCAAGACACACTCCAATACAATACCCTTATCATCTCACACCCCATAAATTATTAATTTTAATATCAGCGCTTTGAAAAAATTGTCCACAAAATTTTTTTTCAAAATCAAGTGCATCGACAAGTACACAGTATGTCTGTCTGCCTATTGATCTACATGCATACATATTCACAAAACTAAATCACATCTTTTCTCAAGTGCATCTACACAGTAAGTCCGTCTATAGATCACAACAAAAGAAAGGCTTCAACAATGCACCCAACACTTGTGCATTGCATTGCTCCCCCAACATTTTTTTTCTAAATCTCAGCTTTATTGCTTTCCTATAAAATTTAACGACTTTTTTATTACTTTGTTTTGAAATTTTTTAAAAAATTTCACCTACTTTAACACGTGTTCACGAATTTCCCCCCTAATTTTGGCTTTTTAAAATTTTATGACATTTTTATGGCTTTTTTAAAAAATTTATGACATTTTTATTGCTTTTTTAAAAATTTTATGACATTTTAATGGCTTAAAAAATCAACGATGACCTTTAATAGCTTTTATTTCTTTCCCCCATACCAAACCTATAGGAAGTTGACCTTTTAATGGCTAAAAAAAACAACGATGACCTTTAATGGCTTTTATTACTTTCCCCCATACTAAACCTATATGAAGTTGACCTTTTAACGACTTAAAATCCAAAGTGAAGTAGAACCCGCAATATACATATCGATGGTCTCAAGTAGAAAGGCCCTAACTCGCATTTTTTACGAAATTGAGTTTTCCAGTGATTCCAATAAATTTTACACAAATACACCTCGTCACAAAAATTCATTGCAATATTGTAAAGAATAACGGCTTTACAAGCAGTTGTATGAGTAAGTTTACATTATGATACATACAGTTTCTATTATGTTTTTACCTTCCCCTATACAGTTACACTTATTTGAGTTAGGGCCTTTCTACTTGAGACCAACGATATACTCAATGGAAAAAAAAAAAATTTTTTTTTTACACAAATATGTATGTATATCATTATTCCATAAGTAACTAGATAACTTCATAACATAATTTTTTTTAATATTGAGACACTACCTAATAACTTGTTATTTTATAAAAATAAAACGAATAGTTTTTTTTTTTTGTTAAATTTAAATTTCTAAAGAAAGCTCTTATCAACACCACTTGATCAATGGTATCAATAAGACCTTTCTCTTTAAAAGGGGAGGTGTAGTGAAATAAATGAGTAATGTTTCTGTGACCTACTTAAAACATAATTTACCAATGTTCTGAAATATGATCATACAATGTTGTCACTTCAAGAAACATTTTAAGTCCAAATGAGTAATGTTTCTGTGACCTACTTAAAATATAATTGTCTGAAATATGATCATACAATTTAGTCAATGTAAGAAACATTCAAGCAAAGAATAACACGCTTTAAGTTCAAAGACTTAAAGTTACTAACATTACATTTAATTGCTTATTGAGTATTCTCACTTACCCTAATTCCATTGTAATAAGAATATTATTGTAATTGTTATTTTATGTTACTATATAATAAGTAAAAGAAATCAATAAAGAAATTCTGATTTAAGTTGCAACTGGGGGCTATGCCACGTCTTGTTAATTAAATATTCTACAATCTAAGACCCCATAAAGTACGAGTATATATATTCTGGCCCCTTGAGTAATTCTAAGTTTAAGCCATGTCCATCTGTCTGTCCGACTGTTAGAAACATGCTCACTTTCAAAAAACGCAAAAGAAGAGAACAATCTTGGTCTCAAATTGCTTGTAGTTATCCTGGAATTGAAATCCTGCAACATCAGTTTAGTAGGATCAGAGCTATGAATCAATATGTGGAACCACCACCTTAATCAATCGGTAAAAACTAACATTAATGGTGGAATAATGCCCGGAATGATATAAGATTTTGCGCAAATTCATTTTACACGTCTGCAAATCAAACTGCTAAATTTCGTGAAGATCAGCCCATAATTGACCATCGGCCCCATTTAAACACTTCTCCCAAAAAACAGTTTAGTACGTCTAAATCTTTAATAAATAACGCTATCATAATAAAATTTGGTACGTCACTGTGTTATAGGACAAGAAATCATACTGTCAAATTGTGAAGATCGGTCCATAATTTACCCTAGGTCCCATATAAGCCCTACTCCTTGAAAAAGTCTTTTAGTACACCTTAGACCGTAATAAATAATGCTATAATTAAATAGAAATCACACTGTCAAATTTCGTGAAGATCGATTCATAATTTACCCTAGGTCCCATATATGTAAATCCTACTCCCGGAAAACTGCTTTTTAGTACAATAAATAAAGCTATCATAATTTTATTTCGTACGTCACAGTTTTCAAGGACTAGAAATCACGCTGTCAAATTTCGGGAAGATCGGTCCATAATTTACCCTAGGCCCCATATAAATAGCTAAGTTTGCATAAAACCGTAGCAGATTCATTTATTGCTGTAGAATTTCTACCAACTTAGATTAATATGGCCAGAACAATATCATGCAATTTTGTGATATACATATTAAGCCGCCTTCTTAAATTCACTGTAAACGCTAAAACTAATTTCACTGCCGCATTGATATTTATTCTAATTTATTTTTTTAATTTGAGAAATCAGTCTACAGAATTTTGGGATTATTGGCCCATAATTTCCCATGGGTCCAATACAAATTACCACCTGAAAATCATTTAAGTTCGACTAAAACTGTTACGACGCATGATATTTTACTCAAGCTAGTTCAAATTTCTAAAAAGAAAAGCATAAAACTTTCTGATTGTCGGTCAATAATTTCATAAAGGTATAACCCGCAACTAGTTTTAATGCTGAAGTTCGTTTTTATGAAGATAAGTTAAAAATATGTATGAAGATATCGTATAGAGCCCACTCCTGTCGGTGGAGGGTATCAATGACTCGGCACAGCCGATTATAGGACTTAACTTATTTTTACTCAGTTTGTTAAGAATTCTTATTGCGTAGAGCATAAATGTGCTCATACTTTTTAAAAACGTAGCATTATGGCTTCACAAAATAAGAAACTTTATTCTAGGGTATACTATAAAACTAATTTATTTAAAATATAAAAACATACATTATTTGGATTTTAAATAAATTATTTTTTTAATAGTGTGATGAATTTCCGGTCAGTGAAAAGGTTGCACTCCAGCTTGCAGGTCTCCAAGCTCAAGTTGCTTTAGGCGATCCGTCAAACCAGCCAAAACCGGAATATTATAGCGATATCAATAGTTTTATTCCAGAGAGGATTTCGAAAACAAGGGAGCAAGAGTTTTGGATTCCGATATTAGCGCAAGCACATCGCCAATATGGAGCATCAAGAAATGATTTGACTGCCAAAGTCCTGTACCTAAGTTGTGTTATGCAATATCCTCTTTATGGAACAACTATGTTTAATGCAACATACAAAGGATTCTGGAGCCATGGAAGTAGTATAATATTTGGTGTTAATTATGAAGGAATTATGTTCATACAACCTGAAGATAAATATATATTATATCAGTTTAAATACAGTGACATTGAATCGATTATGCTGGATCCAAGTGATAGTTTTATAACTCTAACATTAAATAGACAATATGTTCATGTAAATAAACCAAATATAAAAGACTCAAATATTCCACTAGAGGTACAAAGATGCTTTGTGTTTGAAACTTCTCAAAAAAACGATATAGGATCACTTATAGTATCATATTTTCCGCCACTTTCAAATTGGATTATGAACACCATTGAAATATCAAAAAAAAGTAAAGGCACTACAAATGAGGACCGTACTCGCTTACATCAAAATGTTGTTGTTTGTAGAAGGCAACTTATTGACATGGAAATTTTAAGAAAACCACAAGAAACAGGAGGAGGTTTCTTTAGAAACACACTACGAAGACTGTCAAAACATCGTCTTGAAAAATTACGTGTTGAGCAAGGTACTGCCGTTCACGATCATGGTGAAACATACAAAGGCTTTCCTCATTCGTATTGGGCATTTTGTAGACAGCAAATAATGCAAAGCCTAAGTAAGCTATCCGATCAAGAAGAAGCGAATATGGTACAAGTATTTCAAGCAATTTTAACATATTCTGGACTTGGAGTATCAGGTTTGTAGAAAAATATTGTTATTAACAGCTGATTTGTGGCTCACTAATAATTTTCAAAACGACAAGTCGATCGACAATGCAAGCGAAAGATAACGTAATAGTTTTAATACAAATTCCACTTAGAAATATGATGCGACCACAATTCTCAAAATCAGTCACTTGTGAGGTGGTTGCCGACAGAGGCAGTTTGTTTAAATATTAAACAAAATTTTTTATTACACCCCAGCACTAAATATTTTTTTTTTATATTTTCATTAAAAATATATTCACAAAAATGAAGAAAGGAATTTTACAACATGAGATTAATTAAAATTTATTGATAATTTTTCATTCTTGACTGACCGGGGAATTAAACCCAAGTTCTCGGGCAGGTTGATTTGACATGTTTCAAAAGTTACCACACTCCTCAGATATCTTTGTCGTTTAACACTTAACGCCACTGATGGCGGCTGGCAGTCAATAGCTGTTTTGCATACGTTATCGCAATTTTAAAGTACAGTGACAAGCAAAACTAAGCGCTTAGATTTTCATTAACATTTAATTTCAAGAAATGGTTTTAGTTGTAAAATATTTATAATAATGGAGGTCAAACTAATTTTTCTAGTTTTATACCGTCCACCACCACTAGTGGTGAATTAGGGTATACTAAGTTTGTCATTCCGTGTGAAACTTTTTTATTATACATCTAAGACCTCATAAAGTATATAAATTCTTTCTTCTTGAGTAATTCTAAGTCGATTTAGGCATGTCCGTCTATTGAAAACAAGCTTACTTTGGAAAAACGCAAAAGAAAAGAACAAACTTGGTCTCAAATTGCTGTTAATAAGTTAATAAGGTCTAAACCGCAACCAATTTTAATGCTGACGTTCGTTTTTGTGAAGCTTAGTAAATAATATATATGTATTTATCATATTCGGCATAGCCGTATATAGCACTCTAACTTGTTTAGATTGCCTTTTAAAATATTGACATTTTAAAATTTTTAAAAAATTAAATGTATTGAAAATTTTTCAATTTCACTAAGTAAAAAAAAAAAAGAATTCAGGGTGAACTGCGGGCATGTTTGAAAATTAAAAGTATGAATAATATCTAAGAAAACTCCAATAAAATATTCTACATTTATGCTTTTATGACAGCAATAAAATATCTTACATACTGTATTCGAAAAAATATTAACACAGCTTCCGTGCAAGTGCACTCGTCGTTGTATGACGAGCAACTAAATTAATGGGCGTAAAAAACAAAGGGTGGGACTTCTAAACAGGCCTGCCTTATTTATCGGCATTTTGCCGATTTTTTGCCTTAAAATAAGCAAAGTGCTGATTTGCCGATTTTTGCTCCAAAAATACCTATTTTTTTATAAACACTTAAATCACGGTAACTTTGCTTGTTAACGTGGAATTTATTAATTTTGGGCAACTTTGGAGCACTTGTCATAACCTATAAAACAAAATGGAAAGTGTTTTTAAAATTGTATTAACTAGTTTTACAAAAATTAAATTTACTAAACGACATTTATGAACACAAAGAATTTTTTTGAACTTTAATGATTAGTATTTGGGCTTAGTGGGGTAAATGTGGATAGAATTTGTAGCTAAGTGAATCTTAATTAAACCAAACTTCGATGTTCCCTGGAAAATGAATCCTTGCAAGGAATTCTTTTTTCTAAAGATTACATAAAATTTAATAATGCAAACTATTTTGATGTTGGTATTAAAATGGGTTTAATTAAACTATTAAACTCAAATATGTATATGTATTAATAAAGAATTTGATCTCGGTAATAGGTGAAAATTTTTTTTATGTAGCTGCAATAAAACGGGGTAGTATTAATGAGACAAAAATACAAGTTAATCGTGAAGATGATTTTCGTAAGGTAATAACAAAATTTGAAGCACTTAATAAGAATTTTTATACATATCAACTGAAGACCAGTAAAGGCCTTCAGGTAGTGATTAAGGGCATTGACTCATGCGTGGACCCAGGTGAGATAAAAACGTTTTTAGAAGAGAAGGGCTTCAAAATAAAAAATGTAATAAACATTAAAAATAGAGAAAAAAAATCCCCAGCCACTATTTAGAGTGGAGTTAGAACCCGGGGACATTAAGCTTAAAAAGAACGAAACGCACCTCATTTACAATCTGAAATATATCCTGTATAGAAAAATAACAATAGAGGAGCCGCACAAAAGGAATGGTCCCGTTCAATGTTTAAACTGCCAAGAATTTGGTCACACTAAGGCATACTGTCATCTAACCCCTGTTTGCGTCGTATGTGGAGAAATACATGGTACAGCTCCCTGCGATAAGTCTAAAAACGACCCCAATGTAAAAAATGTAGCAACTGTGGTGGTAATCACACTGCCAACTATAGAGGATGCCCTGTATACTCTATCGTCAAGCGCTCGGTTGGACCGAAACCTAATCCCCCTCATATGCAGGCAACAAATCAGGTTTACATTAATGACGTTCAGGTTCCGCAGCCTAGTAATAACAGAACATCCTACGCTAACGTCTTAAAATCAAATCATATGCCAATGCAAGGTGAGTTGCCAAATAATGATGAAACTCCAGTTTCTAATTTAAGTCGTCTAGAGAAAACCATGGAAACATTAGTACAAACAGTAAATAACTTTACAAACACAATGGGTAATATGATGCAGGAAATGTTAAGAATGCAATCGATGTTATTGCAAGCTGTACTAAACAAGCCATGAACTGTTTAAAAATTTGCTTTTGGAACGCAAACGGCTTCCGCCATCATAAAAAATTAAATAGAATACTTCCTTAAAAATAAACAAATTGATGTTATGATGGTTTCTGAAACTCATCTGACCTCAAGAAACACGTTTAAAGTCAATGGTTATATATTATATGATACCAAGGACCCTCGAGGTAGAGCTTGTGGAGGTTCTGCTATTTTGATTAAAAACCGAGTAAAACGCTACTTAATGTGGGATCATCGTGAAGATTATCTCCAAGCAACGAGCACTTGCGTTGAGGAATTATCTCGAAACCTAGTAATTTCATCTTTATACTCCCCAGTTAGATTTTTAATATCAGAAAGCCAATATAATAAATACTTCAAATCATTAGGACCCTGCTTCCTGGCTGCTGGCGATTATAATGCTAAACACACTTTCTGGGGGTCACGACTTATTACACCTAAGCGTCGTGTTTTGTTTAACACAATTTGTAAAATGGACCTAAATGTGGTCGCGAGCGGACAACCAACATATTGGCCTACTGATCAGCAAAAAGTTCCAGATGTCATAGATTTTGGCGTGGTTAATAACATCCCCATAGACATGATTCATGTGGAAGCGTGCCTAGAATTTTCTTCCGATCACACACCTACAATTGTTACTATAATGAATCCAAATAGAGTCGTATCTCCGTCTGGTTACTTATCGACATCAGCCTCACAAATAAATTGGTTAAAATATAAAAAATATCTTAGTGCCCATTGCACAGAAAATATTCCGCTTAGCACACCGGAGAACGTGGATCTCGCTATTGTTAATTTTGACAGTTATCTCAAACTAGCTGTTCAACATTCCAGCATAACCCTCAAAAAACCAAAAACAAAATCATATATTCTACAGATGTCGAGCGTCTATTGAATGAAAAAAGGAGAGTTCGAAGAGAATGGCAATTGCACAGATCCCCCCAACTTAAGACTTTATTAAAAGAGTGCACAAAAAGGCTGAGAAAGTTACTGCAGTCTCAGAAAATGGCTTCCCTGGAAAAATATCTTAAGGGACTTGATGCAACTCCACAAGCAGACTACTCATTATGGCGTGCAGCTAGAAGCCTCAATAGACCAGTTATCTCTAAGCCACCATTGAGAAACTTGAATGGAAGCTGGGCAAGAAATGATATTGAAAAAGGAAATCTGTTTGCTAATCATCTGAAAAATGTATTTACCCACGATATAGCAGTCGAGTTACCGCCTGTAAATGTTAGAGCAGCTATTCCCCTAAGATTCGAGTTTAAAGAAATCGAAAAGGCTATTCGGGATTTCAACAGCAAGAAGGCACCCGGTATTGATAAGATCAGTAATAAAATGCTTTTGGAGCTACCAAGTATAGCGAAGAAAATTATTCTTTTTATTTTTAATGCTATTTTACGCCTTCAATACTACCCTCAGGAATGGAAGGTTTCCTTAGTAACCATGATACCAAAGCCAGGAAAGGATCACACAAAAGTTGAGTCATACAGGCCTATTAGCTTATTATCTAATATTTCAAAGCTATTTGAGAAACTAATAGTGTTAAAATTAACGCCGATTTTAAATGAAAATAGATGTAATCCTAATCATCAATTCGGGTTTAGAAGAAAGCACAGCACAATTGAACAAACTCATCGAATAGTAAATGTAATAAGAAAAGCCTTTGAAGAAAAAAAATATTGCTCAGCACTCTTCATCGATGTGTCTCAAGCTTTTGATAAAGTCTGGCATGAAGGGTTACTACTGAAATTGCAGCAAAACTTACCAGCAAACATACACAAGCTGTTAGAAAGCTACTTAGTCGGTCGTCAATTTATTATAAAAGAAGGCGATTTTTCAAGTTCTCCTCAGCCAGTTAACGCTGGAGTCCCACAAGGCAGCATCCTGGGCCCTCTATTATACTTAATTTATACTTCGGACATGCCAACAAACAGCTACACACAAACCTCAACATTTGCGGATGACACAGCTTTCCTAAGCGTACATGAAAACTGTCAAGAAGCATCTCGTTACTTACAGGATCACATATTTGAACTGGAAAGGTGGTTAAAACAATGGAGGATAAAGATCAATGAGCAAAAATGCGCACATATAACATTCACATTGCGTCGGGAAACATGCCCCCATATTAAAACCAATAATCAAATAATACCCCAACACTCGCATGTAAAATATGTCGGTATACATCTAGATCGGCGTTTAACGTGGAAATGGCACATAGAAGCAAAATTAACTCAAATGAAACTAAAAGCAATTCAAATTAATTGGCTCATTGGAAGAAATTCTGTTCTTAGTCTCGATTGCAAACTTCTACTTTACAACTCTATCTTAAAGCCAATTTGGTGCTACGATATTCAGTTATGGGGCACTGCCTCTGCTTCTAATATCGAAAAAATTCAAAGGCGCCAAAATAAACTTCTTCGAATAATCACAGCCGCTCCGTGGTATGTCAAAAACTCAAATATCCACAAGGATCTCAATGTGCCATTGGTAAAAACTATGATAACGAAATATGCAGTAAAATATTTAAAAAGGCTGAAACTGCACCCAAATCCATTAGCTCGAAATATTTTAAATTATGGCGGCCACACTCGCTTAAGAAGAAGAGACACTGCAGCACTCACCCAATCATATGAGCGATAAACACCTACATATGTAAACAGAAACCGTGATGACTAAATCTTTTTTGTCTGGCAATGGCAGGATATAAAGTAAATATTAGGATAAGATTTGATTAATTACACTGTGCATGAAATTTACACTTTTATTTCGTGACAAGCTGGGCACCTGGCGTTTTAACATAATTTGGGTACGCTGAGTCCAGTGGTGCCCGCGGTTTTTTCAGATTGGCTCCGGTTTTCGAGATATACCGTTATTTAAAAAATGGAGGAGGTTGCACAACATATGTTCGCGTAACTCAAAAACGCTTTAGCTTATTGAAAAAACTTAAAAAACCGAAATTCCGCAAAAAAACTTCTTTCTAATATCCGTAGTCGTTTTAGAAACATAATTTTTTTTTTTGGAAAAAAAAATAATTTTTTTATCAAAATTTCGAAATTTTTGTTTTTTAAAAATTCATAAAAAAATTAAAAAATGAAGCTAGGCTTCTAATTTTTTGCAGACATATAAAAAACGAAGCTACAAACAAAACAAGCCATAAATCATTAAAATCTGTTAGCAACTTTTGATTTTATTCACAAAAGTCGGCAAATTTTAATTAATTTAAGAATTTCATAAAACGCCCCCCTAAGGGATGATGATAAACGGAAAGTATAATTTGAGAAAATGTTAAGACCAAAAAAATAATGGAGGTCATTCATACATTTTATCCCCCTAGGGGCGACTCCTGGGCATTTATAGGACTTTTTCTCCAATATATTTCTAGTCTGCATTGAACATTTTGTATGGAAGCCCCTTAAGGAATGGAGATAGCGGGTGGGTATGTTAGAAATAAATGATTGAGATGAAAAATAAAGTGGGGTTGGTCATACATTTGACCCATCTAGGGCATCCTAGGTACTGCAGGGGCCAAATTTAAGAATTTCCTTAAGCGGCCATATTTGTATGGGAGCCCCCCTAAGGGGTGGAGATATATGGCAACTATGTTTTAAGAAAATATTAAGAACAAAAAACATTGGAGGTCGGTCATGCATTTGCTCCCCCTAGGAGTGAATCCTAGGCCTTAGAAACAAATGATGGGAATGAAAAATAAAGTTGCGCTGGTCATACATTTGGCCCGTCTAGGGGCATCTCAGGCGCTGCAGGTATAAGTGATTAAAGTCTGTCTACAACTTTTGATTTTTTCAGAAAAGATGAAATTTTTTTATTTTTTATAATAACCAAACTTAAAAATTTTAAAACATTTATTTTTGTTGTTAATTAGTTAAAGTTAAAGTTTTATTTTGAAATTTTTTCTTCTTCCTCCTACAGATTCCAACAAATATCCCATAATAGCGAATAAAGTTGTTCGCCGCTATACCAGTGTTCGAGCCTGGCTGTTACTTGGTGAAATCTCTCGCCATGTTCATCAGACTCGGCTGGTGATTGTTCATTAAATTTTTCGGCATGGTAATGCAAAAAATGTATTTTCAATGACATTCTAACGTTTAAGTTTTTAAATGCGGTTAGCTTATTTTTGATTAAAATTCGCCAGTTTTCAGACCGATGATTTCCTAATACATTTTCTATTACTGGTTTCACACAATTCCAGGCCAATAGCTCGATATAATTCAATGCAACCTCAAATTGATGGTCCTTCATAAGACGACGAATGTCCGGTCCATTAAGAATTCCTGTAAAAACATTATGATATGAAATATAAATCTTATTTAATATAGTTAGAGTTCATACCTTCTTTTACTTTCATGCCGCTTAATCGTGGAAAAAATCGGCGCAATTCAGCAAAAGCAACACCATCTGGGCTCAATGCTTTTGTTAAATTTTTTACAATACCCAGTTTGATGTGGAGTGGAGGAAGCAAAATCTTTTCCTTCGGTACAGGTGTAAATCAATAACATTATTTCTATGCCTCTTTAGTCTATGTCTCTTTAGTATTTGTGCTTAGTGCTATCGGAATAGGACTTTTTAAATTAGTGACATGTGGCAAAACTGTTTTTAAGCTACTTTTGGAATAATCAATGAATAAGCGCCATGTCAGTACAATACGCGATAGAATTATTCTCAATAGATTTAAGAAAACTCGTAAATCGTCTATGGCGACTGATAGCCCCGTATATTTGTACACCTGGTGCTAAAATATTAGCTCGTTTTAACTCTTTTGTCAAGAGAATGCTCTGTGTTTGAGATAATTTTAGACGCCGTACCTAGTGGTATATAATGTCTGACCGACCTCAATTAATTTTTTGTCCTTAACATTTTCTGGAGACATACTTGCCCCATATCTCCACTTTTTGGGGGGATTCCCATACAAATATTGCGTTTTATGAAATTCTTAAACTAATTAAAAAGTTGCTAACAGATTTTAATCATTTATGGCTTGTTTTGTTTGCAACTTCGTTTTTTATATGTCTGCAAAAAATTAGAAGCCTAGCTGCATTTTTTATGAATTTTTAAAAAAACAAAAATTTCGAAATTTTGATAAAAAAATTATTTTTTTTTTCAAGAAAAAAATTATGTTTTTAAAACGACTACGGATATTAGAAAGAAGTTTTACTTTTCTTAAAGGAATTTTATTTCGGAATTTTTTTAAGTTTTTTCAATAAGCTAAAGCGTTTTTGAGTTACGCGAACTTATGTTGTGCAACCTCCTCTATTTTCGAAATAACGGTAAATCTCGAAAACCAGAGCCAATCTTAAAAAACCGCGGGCACCACTGGACTCAGCGTACCCGAATTATGTTAAAACGCCATGTGCCCGGCTTGTCTGTTTTTTCAACTAGCATAGTGTTATTGTTAGTTCATATTTAATATATGAAGATTCAATAAATAAATACTGATAAAAAAAAAAAAAAATATGTATCTATAAAATATTTGTCAAAATAAAATGTTGAAAAAATTTTTCTACCAATAAAAAAATATTAACCTAATGTACAAAATTTTTTTAAATTAACTACAATTTATTAATAAAAATATTATTTTTCATTAATTTTTATGTTTTTATATGGTTTACATATAATTTAATGCTGCATTATTTTGTTTTGCTATTTTTTTTTTTTTTTTTTTTTTTTTTTTCTCAGTATTTATTTATTGAATCTTCATATACTAAATATGAACTAACAATAATTAATCAAATCTTAACCTAATATTTGATTTATGTCCTGCCAGTGCCGGACAAAAACGATTTCGTCATCACGGTTTCTGTTCACATATGTAGGTGTTTACCGCTCATCTGATTGGGTGAGTGCTGCAGTGTCTCTTCTTCTTAATCGAGTGTGGCCGCCATAATTTAAAATATTTCGTGCTAATGGGTTCGGGTGCAGTTCCAGCCTTTTTAAATATTTTACTGCATATTTCGTTATCATAGTTTTTACTAATGACACATTGATATCCTTGTGGATATTTGAGTTTTTGACGTACTAGGGGGCGGCTGTGATTATTCGAAGAAGTTTATTTTGTGCGCCTTTGAATTTTTTCGATGTTAGAAGCCGAGGCAGTGCCCCATAACTGAATACCGTAGCACCAAATTGGCTTTAAGATAGAGTTGTAGAGTAGAAGTTTGCAATCGAGACTAAGAACAGAATTTCTTCCAATAAGCCAATTAATTTGGATTGCTTTTAGTTTCATTTGAGTTAATTTCGCTTCTATATGCCATTTCCACGTTAAACGCCGATCTAGATGTATACCGAGGTATTTTACATGCGAGTGTTGGGGTATTATTTGATTATTGATTTTAATAGGGGGGCATGTTTCCCGACGCAATGTGAATGTTATATGTGCGCATTTTTGCTCATTGATCTTTATCCTCCATTGTTTTAACCACTTTTCCAGTTCAAATATGTGATCCTGTAAGTAACGAGATGCTTCTTGACAGTTTGCGTGTACGCTTAGAAAAGCTGTATCGTCCACAAATGTTGAGGTATGGGTGTAGCTGTTTGTTGGCAAGTCCGAAGTATAAATTAAGTATAATAGAGGGCCCAGGATGCTGCCTTGTGGGACTCCGGCGTTAATTGGCTGAGGAGAACTTAAAAAATCGCCTTCTTTAATAATAAAATGACGCCCGACTAAGTAGCTTTCTAACAGCTTGTGTATGTTTGCTGCTAAGTTTTGCTGCAACTTCAGTAGTAACCCTTTATGCCAGACTTTATCAAAAGCTTGAGACACATCGATGAAGAGTGCAGAGCAATATTTTTTTTCTTCAAAGGCTTTTCTTATGACATTTACTATTCGATGAGTTTGTTCAATTGTGCTGTGTTTTCTTCTAAAACCGAATTGATGATTGGGAATACATCTGTTTTCATTTAAAATCGGCGTTAATTTTGACACTAGTAGTTTCTCAAATAGCTTTGATATATTAGACAATAGGCTTATAGGTCTATATGACTCAACTTTTGTGGGATCCTTTCTTGGTTTAGGTATCATGGTAACTAAAGATACTTTCCACTCTTGTGGGTAGTATTCAAGGCGTACAATAGCATTAAAAATCAGTAGAATAATTTTCTTTGCTATGCGGGGTAGCTCCAAAAGCATTTTGTTACTGATGTTATCAAAACCAGGGGCTTTCTTGGGGTTTAAATCATGAATAGCCTTTTCGATTTCTCTTATCTTAAATCTTAGTGGAACAGCTGATCTAACAACAACAGGTGGTAACTCGACCGCAGTATCGAAAGATGTATGAGGGGTAAATACGGTTTTGAAATGATTAACAAAAATATTTCCTTTTTCTATATCATTTCGTGCCCAACTTCCATTTAAGTTTCTTAATGGCGGTTTAGTGATAACTGGTCTTTTTAGATTTCTAGCTGCACGCCATAATGAGTAGTCAGATTGAGGAGTTGCATCAAGTTCCTTAAGATATTTTTCCAGAGAAGCCGTTTTTTGAGACTGCAGTAAGATTCTTAGCCTTTTTGTGCACTCTTTTAGTAAATTTTTAAGTTGAGGGGATCTGTGCAATTGCCACTCCCTTCGAGCTCTCCTTTTTTCAGTCAAGAGACGCTCGACATCTGTAGAATATATTTTACTATTTTTGATGTTTTTGCGGGCTATGCTAGAATGTTGAACAGCTAGTTTGAGATAATTGTCAAAATTTACAATAGAAAGATTCACATTCTCCGGTGTTCTAAGCGGAATATTTTCAGTGCAGTGGGTACTGAGATATTTTTTATATTTTAACCAATTTATTTGTGTTGCTGACGTCACTAAGTATCCACACGGAGATACAATTCTATTAGGGTTTGCTATAGTTAGAAGTGTAGGTGTGTGATCAGAAGATAATTCTAAAGAAGCTTCAACATGAATCGTTTCTGCGGGGATTTTTTAACCACGCCAAAATCGATGACATCTGGAATTTTTTGCTGATCAGTAGGCCAATAAGTTGGTTGACCACTCGCGACCACATTTAAATCCATTTTAGACATTGTATTGTACTATTTTTTGCTATTTTTTTGCTATTTTTTGTGTTAATAAAAATATGTTCCTTAAATGGATATTATTAAGTTGCCGATTTTTTTAATTGAAGGGCCGATAATGCCGATTTTTTATTAAATTTATCTGGCACCCCTGCTTCTAAACAATTGTTTGCTTAAATGAGCATCACTGCTTTAAACCAAATTGGTGGATCGAAATTTGTTTTTGAATGAATATCTATTTTAATTGATTTACATATTCCTCCTTACTTATGTTTTTCATACTTTTTGTCAAGAATTCTTCTTAAAGTTCAAAGTATAAAGAAATATGAAAATTTGGATTAAAAACCATAAACAGTTCGATAAATTAACCACTACACGAATTTTTGTTACCAGCTAAGGCACAAGCTCGATATTTACATTTGTCCTTCAAGTTGTGCTCAAAAGATCAAAAAAAAAAAAGACAAAAAAAAAATGAAAAACAGAAAAATGTACTTTGGACTTCAAGAAAAATTATGTATATTTTTTAAAAACACCACCGCTTATAAAGTTATATATAGCTTTTATGCCCTCCACCACAACTAGTGTGAATGAGGGTATACTTAATAAATTATTTATTCCGGCTCCTTCAACAATTCTAAGTCGATTTAGCCATGTCCGTCTGTTGAAAACACGCTTACTTTCGAAAAACTCAAAGGAAAAGAACAAATTTGGTGTCAAACCAAAGACTATAGACAAAGACTATAGATTTATAAAGATGTTGCACTTAGTACATTTGGAATTGACAAAAATGTTGTGCTTCTTATTGATGAGGGGGGGGGAAGTAACAAGGAAAGCAAAAACTGAAGAGAGCAAAAAAAAACACATGCATTAATACGTACATACACATGTTTTCTGTTTTTGTCAACCAACGTTTGTGTGCGTATGGTTTTTTCGTTAAAACCGGTTTTCGTGATCACATTCAGAAAACTGAAGAGAGCAAAAAACACATGCATTAATACATACATACACATGTTTTCGACAACCAACGTGTGTGTGTATGTTATTTTTCGTTAAACCCGGTTTTCGGTATTTTTATTTTTTAAATGATTTTGTTTTGTTTTCAAGCAATTTATGTGCAAATAACCTACGGAACCGATTGTTTAATTGGTAGGGTAAGAATATGTGTTTTATTGCTGTAAAAATGAAATTATAACGATTCGAACCGAATTATAATTAAAATTTTGAGACAATTCAACTATGCCTATACATACTTATAATATGTGTATGTATGTATCAATCGAATTTATTATAAAACAAGTGTTTTCTAAGGGCATGTGTGAGGCGATAGAAAAGTGCGAATGTAAGTAAAATGTTGACACTTCTGAAATTAATGAAATTTCAATAGCCCTGGGGGCTAGTAGAATTTTTCAAACAACCAACAAAATTTCTGACAAGCAGCAAATCGAAAATTGTAATTGAAATTGAAATTTTTTATGATACCCCAGGAAAAACTTTTTGAATTTTGGTAATAGGTCGTAGATATTTAATACGTTACCTGGTAAGTAGTTGTCATTACAATTGTCATTATTCCGAAAACCTCAATAAGTACTTGCTAGTAATGACCTCAGTAAGTACTTTTCACAACTATTATTTTCAGTTATGAATATTTGCTTACTAATAATCAGCTAAATTACTACTTATTAGCTGTCTTGTTTTCAGTACTGAATATTTACTTACTGGTAACAAGCACCATAACTATTTATTAGGTCTATTAACTAGCGCCAATTAAATAAAAACTAGTTATTTTTTGGCTTCTAGTAAGTATATTGTAAGTACTTACAATTCAACTTACTGGTAGTTAAATAATAACTAGATATTTTGTGACTTCCACTAAGTGCATTGTAACTACTGAATTCTGTGGACAGCTCGAACAAAAATAAGTAGTTATTCAGCCAAAAAATAAGTAGTGTTCATATGTCTCCAATATTACTTGCTAACTTACCAGGTAAGTAAAGTTTTTGCTGGGACAAAACAAGTAAAAATTTTTTTTTTTAAAGTTTATTAAAAACGATAAGGTAAAATAAAATATAACATCAGTTCCATATAAATTAAATAAATTTATCTTTTCAATAACGTTTTGGCTATTAAAATAATTTTATTTATTTTTAATGTTTTTTTTTTATTAGAAATAATTTATTTGTCTACATAATATTAAATTGTTTGACAAATTTTTCGACCAAAAAAAATACATAGGTATGCAATTGTTTACAAAATTTTGGAAGAAGGAATATGCTTCACTAATTTTATAATTAAGTTATGAATTTTAGTCGAACTGTTTGGGTTTTAATCTAAAGATACATATATAATTATTCTGGTTTAAGTTGATTACAGCTAAATTTTTTATTTAAATTATTTTTATTTAGAAAGGAATTTTAAAGCTTATAACAATGGAAAGACAAAAATAACAATAATACAAATATTTTTTTCTAGTTCTTGCTTTGCAACGATATGTAAAAGTTCTAAGTCCAAAAATGCTAAAGAAAAAGCGCTAGGGTCCATTAAAATAAGAAAATTTAAAAAAAAAATTTTTATTATTTATTAATAGTCAACATTGAAATAAATAAAATAATTTTATAGTATATTTTATTTTTTGCAAATTGACATACTAAAATGTACATTAAAAATATAAAATATATTTATAATAGAAAAGGTGATAAATCATAGAAAGCAACGTAAAACATAAATGTATTATTTTTAGTTGGTTTGCAAGCCAATAAAGAGTCGGCAATGAAGCAAAACTGGATTTACAGACTTAAAATATATTCAGAACTGAAGACCTTAGAAAGTTTTTTCTCTCTCGTATAAAATGTATACATTGGGCTACATTCTTTTCGACTGAAGGTAATGATATATACTTATATAGGTACATTATATTAAAAAAAAAAAAAACGGACACCATTGTTTCACTTATTTTTATGTATTTCTGTATATCAAAGAACTTTTCTTAATAATGCACTTGAAATTAACGGTTATATAATTCTTCTTTGGTGAGCTTTTACTAGACCAATACATATATTCATATGTATATACATATGTGAAGGTAGAAGGGCAATGCATATAAAATTCAAATTTAAAGCCTACTATGATGAAAATATGATACGAAAAACGGTTATATTCAAATGTATATAATAAATAATTATCATAACACAAATAAAAATATTGCATATACTTATTAATAATTCAACCGCTCGCATTTTCAACCCAAACCTTTATTTTTCGGATATAGATGGCACTTGCAGGGATTGAATGAAGAATAATATGTATTTACAGTAAAATACATAGATGTTTCATTGGAAATATATAATAAATAACTATGTATTAGGATAAATACGTGGATACTTATTGAAAATTTTATTAGAGATTCTATAAAAAACAAAAAAAAACTTGATGGGATTTCCAAAAATTTTGTACATTCTGAAATTCGTGTATTATCGAAATAAGCAAAACATATTTTTATAATTTAGGGGGGGGGGGGAATTTCCTTTTTTCACCCCTCCTGAACCCGCACATATCCACATGTTAACTAGGCGTATAGCCATTCTAGCGATATAGTCCACGAATTGTGACTATAAGCAAAAAGTACTGTACATTATTTTTTTTAAGTATTTTAACACAACGTCAAACTTGTATATCGTCAAAAAAGATATAATTTTTTCCAACGACATTTTTCAAAAAAGTTTTTATAATGTAGACCATAACCAAACAAATAGTAGTTAATATAACATACACTGTCCCGTGTTCGAGCACCAGTATATTTACAATCATAAAATCTAAGGTATTTTTTTTTTTTAGGAATTTTGATAAATTAACTTACAAGTACTGCAATACATACATAGCTATGTATTAGTATAATTAAAATGGGAAACAGCTTAGAAACAAAAGAAAAGTTTTAGCCACCATATCGGTGTAGCCACCATTTTTTTTAATATATAAGTTTGGCAACATGTTATCCCTAAATGGATTAACATCGGTAATTTAATTGCAGTTTATTTCGTTGATTCGTCTGTAAATGTGGTATACTACCGTAGTCCCAAAAGATAATATTTCACACAGATAATATTTCCCCACACGGAAATACTTTGCTACCGTTTCACACACGCCCTTACTATTTACCACGAGTATTTAGGTAATAATTTTACTTATAGGCTCTTTACATGTTTAATGGTTACAAATTTTAACTTTTTCAGTATGTAATCGATGATTTGAAGGTATTTAAATGTTTCCCATGTGTATTGCCTCAGTCATAATATAAGGAAGGACTATTAAATTTAACATCTCCATCCTGTCCTTATAACATACGTTATTCTCCGCAAACAAAAAACAATAAATAAATTAATAAATTTTTAATTTTCATTGCTTTATTTTGTAAAAATATTTTTGCAGACCTTTATAAGAATTTTACAAACTTCTTAAAGGTAGACTTCCAAAGCCTGACTATTTTTCATAATTTGTAATAATTATTTCTTGTAATAATAAACAAAATTGGATATTTCATCGGAAACAATTTAATAATTTGTCAAATAAATAATACAATTTTAATAAAAAAAACATTGAAAATCAAGTTTACATACATTGTTAAACAAAAAATAAATAAAATTTCAAGAAATTACGTGCACACACATCAAACTGGCTTCAAATTTTTATGAAAATCAAAAGCATTTTGATTATGTCGCCATGTCGCTTTAGTAAACATAAAATATATTTTATAAATAAGCAATTAATTTTTTTAGAAAAAATATTTTTTATATTCCTACAATTGTTTAAATTTAGACAATAATAGCATTTGAACTTCGGCTCAAATCGATATAGTTTCATCTGTACAACAATAAAACACATATTATTGCCCTACAATTTAAAATCGGTCAGATTTGCTTTTACATAGGTTTTTTGCACACAAATGGCATGCAAACAAAACTTCTTTTATTACTTAAATGTGTTTTCAACGAGAAAAACAAGACTTCTTTTAGTTTTTTTATATTTTTTTCATTGTCATGTACATACGAGTACATACACACACGCATGCACGCACATATACGCTGAAAGATGAGAATAAAAAGTTCTCTGAGAGTAAAAACAAAAACTATAATTTACTCTCACAAGTGGACTTAGCGGCTAAATCCACCAGAAAAATTAATATAGACAGAAAAATGTATGAACTTTGTATGGCAGTGCAATATCTTTATAAATCTATAGCAAAGACTTAGTACATTTGGAATTGACAAATATGGTGTGCTTCTTATTGATGAGGGGGGGAAGTAACAAGGAAAGCAAAAACTTCGTGCTCACATTCAGAAAACTGAAGAGAGCAAAAAACCAAATGCATTAATACATGCATACACATGTTTTTTGTTTTTGTCAACCAACGTGTGTGTGCGTATGTTTTTTTTAGTTAAAACCGCTTTTCGTGCTCACATTCAGGAAACTGAAGAGAGCAAAAAACCACATGCATGCATCAATACATACATACATACACATCCCAGCGGTAAACTTTTGAAGGTCTTAAATGATAAGGCCTTCTGTAAATGATAAGGCCTTCTGTAGATCCAGTACTCATGCTCGCCTGGCTTCTCATGAAGGTCTTATGGAAGGCCTACTTACTCCCTTCATGCGGTTTTTTTATTATTGGGGGATTCACAAGGTGTCATAAAGTAATATGTCTTAAAATAATAACATGAAAAAATACGACTGTTGTGAGCAACCCATCATAATTTAATGCGCTATTAATTTCGATAGCACAATAAACAAAGCAAGCAACGTTCTATTTATTTAAGACACTTTTTGTTTACAAACCAACAACAATATTTTTAAGCCATTGTAAAATGTTAGAACATTATGACAATAAACCATGATAGCACACCTTGTGAATACTCCACATGTTTTTGTATATATGCATACATTTTGCATTATGGCTTGTAGCAGCAAAACTGATAAGCCGTTACAAAAAAAAAAAAAAAAAAAAAAAAAAAAATCCAAAGACAGTAAGCAAACAATATAAATAAAAAAGTGAAAAGAAAAAAGACGTACATAAATTTATATTAGTTTTTCTAAAAAATTTTGACTAAGCGGTTGTTTAAAAAAGTGAAAAGAAAAAAGAAGTGCATAAATTTATATTAGTTTTTTTAAAATTGTTTGACGAAGCGGTGTTTACATTTTTTTCGTGGTTATAATTAAATATTTATTAAATAATAATAAAATAAATAAAAGATCGCTAAGACGCCTATAATCAGGCCTGCTGAAGAAGGCCCATAATCAGGCCTGCTGAGGAAGGGAACGCAGAAGGCCTTGGTTGGCTAGGACATCGCGTGTAAAAAATGTATGAGTATGAAATGGGGTAGTAAGGCCTTGTGTCTGACAAATAAGGCCTTCTAGAAGGCCTGCTTACTACTTCTTTTTACCGCTGGGATGTTTTCTGTTTTTGTGTGTATGTTTTGTTTTTCGTTAAAACCGGTTTTCGGTATTTTTATTTTTTAAGTGATTTTGTTTCGTTTTCAAGCAATTTATGTGCAAATAACCTACCTAAGAACAAATGCGACCGATTGTTTAATTGGTAGGGTAAAAATATGTGTTTTATTGTTGTAAAAATGAAATTATAACGATTCGAACCGAATTATAATTAAAATTTTTAGACAATTGAACTATGTATGTACTTAAAATATGTGTATGTATGTATCAAACGAATTTATTATAAAACAAGTGTGTTTCCTTAGGACGTGTGTGAGGCGATAGAAAAGTGAGAATGTAAGTGAAATGTTGACACTTCTGAAATTAATGAAATTTCAATAGCCCGGGGGGCTAGTAGAATTTTTAAAACAACCAACAAAATTTCTCACAAGCAGCAAATCGCAAATTGTAATTGAAAAAGTCAAATAAAAACGTTTAAAAAATTTTGTGAATTCAAAACAAAAATATAAAATAAAATGCATAGAGCCACCTGCAAAAAAATTGTATTTTCCTAATTTGTTCATTATTTTATACAGTACTTTTCGTTTATAGTCATTTCCATTGTTAGTCACATTAGCGATATAGTCCATTTAATCTTTATTTTTGCCGCTATACAGAAGATTAATAGAAAGTATTTACGTTATAGTCCATTATAGTCCATTTAGCGATATAAGCACATTTACAAAAGTAAAGCAAATTATTAACGTTTTAGTCACATAAGCCTAAGTTTTTTGTTTGTTTCCGAAGTTTTAAACCATATCAAAGAATCAAGAAATTAATCGTTTAATTTTTCTTATCAACTCTCAAATCGAAAAAAATTAGTTTTTGTGTTTGGTAACAGTGATGAAATATCTAATTATTGTTTTAACTTTTTTAAAACAGTTTGCAATTCTTTTGCAAAGCTATAATCCCGCTGTCAGTGTTGGTAATATGATTTTTTATTTTATAAATACCGCTGTCAGTGTTGTTAATATGATTTTTTATTTTATAAATTCATATTAAATTCGCCAAAAATCTGCAAAAAATTTTCAATATTTAGCATTACTCCAGTAGTGTGTTTTTATTATAGTTTTTTGAACGATTTAAAATAAATCGGGCATGCTCTGATAATCGTAAAAGGCTTAACATTCTTACTTGAAATCGTATAATGTGTTCTGTAAATCGCAATAGCACGAAGTTTGGCGAATTAAAATTACCAAAGTATGCTGAAGGAAACTAGAATTTTTGTAAGAAACTATGGCAGATCGCAAGCATCTGGTGTTTTGCTTTTTTAAATCGTGCGAATATCATAACAAGGCTGAATATCTTAAAACTTAGAACTTCAGAGATCAGTGAATTGAATTTTGCAAAAATATTAATTATAAGAAATTTTTAAAATTCCATTTAATATACAAGCAAACGCGATTAAATTTTTAGAATTTATTTTCCAAAATAAATTAAAAATTTACTTGTTTTCTTGTAGCGATCCGAAGTTTGATAACTTTTGGCAAGGAAAATGTCTGAAAATCAAATAAAGCTTAAGCTTTATTCCAAGTTTCTAAAGCAACTATTTTTAAATGTGTTTAATGTAATTATCTGCCAATGTTATCAATTTTTTATCTAAAACATTCTCATTCGTATTGCGATTTTAAAATTTGTTAGAAATTTAAAGAAAAAACTATAGCCATAATTCTTTTTTTCATAATTTTTTTTTATATAATTAAGAAAGAAAGGTAAATTGCTTTTCATAAATCGCTAACTTTTTTAAATTTTGCCAAAAATTTACATATGTATGTGGCACACATATACACATGTGAACTAGGCGTATTGTCATTCTAGCGATATATTCCACGATTTGTGACTATAAGCAAAAAGTACTGAACATAGTATTTTTTTAAATATTTTAACACAACGTCAAAATTTTATATCGTCAAAAAAGACATAATTTTTTCCAACGATATTTTTCAAAAAAGTTCTTATAATGTAGACCATAACCAAACAAATAGTAGTTAATATAACATACACTGTCCCGTGTTCGAGCACTAGTATATTTACAATCATAAAATCTAAGGTATTTTTTTAGGAATTTTGATAAACTAACTTGTAAGTACTGCAATACATACATAGCTATGTATTAGTATAATTAAAATGGGAAATAGCTTAGAAACAAAAGAAAAATTTTAGGCACCATATCGGTGTAGCCACCATTTTTTTAATATATAAGTTTGGCAACATGTTGTTATCCCTAAATGGATTAACATAGGTAGTTTAATTGCAGTTTATTTCGTTGACTCGTCTATAAATGTGGTATACTACCGTAGTCCCATATTTTGAATATATCCTTATTTATCTAGGTATACGATGAAAACGCATTCTTTATTTCGTTAAAATACCTCTATCATTTCACACAGCAGAAACATGAATTTTTTCCCCACATGGAAATACTTTGTTACTATCCCAGTAAAAAATGTGCAGGTTTTATATATGAATTCATACCTCAAATCGCTTCAAACCTGCTGATGGGATGCCTGATTTTTGTATGGAGTGTTCCCGGTTTGGAGGACTATTTTCTGCTGACAATAAGCGCTCCTTTTAACATAATAAAACACGCAAACCAAGCACTCCTAAAGCGCTTTTTTAAGGGCTAACTATATTAAAATATTCATTTTTGTTTTGCTTTTACTTGTTTAAATGCCTTTTTTAAGCATTTTCGTAAACCATAACATATTTTTATTTTGTTATCGCTTTAAAACCTTCTTCGTTGCAGCACTAAAATAGCAGCTATTTTTGTATATTTTATTTATTATCATTTACTGCTGTATAAGAGCTCTCTTATTGAAGCGCTCAATTATGCGCTTTTTCTCTTAAGTGCTTCAAAAAACACAATTTTTTTTTACTGGGATAGTACTTTGCTACTTACTATTTACTACGAGTTTTTAGGTAATAATTTTACTTATAGGCTCTTTACAAGTTTAATGGTTACAAATTTTAACTTTTTTAGTATGTAATCGATGATTTGAAGGTATTTAAATGTTGCCCATGTGTATTGTTTCCGTCAAAATATAAGGAAGGACTAGTAAATTTAACATCTCCATCCTGTCTTTATAACATATGTACATACCTCCGCAAAACAAAAACAATAAATAAATTAGTAAATTTTTCATTTTCATTGCTTTATTTTGTAAAAATATTTTTGCAGACCTATAGAAGAATTTTACAAACTTCTTAAAGGTAGACTTCTAAAGCCTGACTATTTTTCATAATTTGTAATAATTATTTGTTGTAATAATAAAAAAATTGGATTTTTCATCGGAAACAATTTAATAATTTGTCAAATAATACAATTTTAATTAAAAAAAACATTGAAAAACAAGTTTTCATACATTGTTAAACAAAAAACAAATAAAATTTCAAGAAATTACGTGCACACACATCAAACTGGCTGCAAATTTTTATGAAAATCAAAAGCATTTTGATTATGTCGCCATGTCGCTTTAGTAAACATAAAATATCTTTTATAAACAAAGCAGTTCATTTTTTTTAGAAAAATGATTTCTTATATTCCTACAATTGTTGAATTTTAGACAATAACAGCAATTTAACTTCGGTGCAAATCGATCTATTTTCATCTGTACAACAATAAAACACATATTATTGCCCTACAATTAAAAATCGGTCACATTTGCGTTTACATAGGTTTTTTGCACATAAATGACATGCAAACAAAACTTCTTTTATTACTTAAATGTGTTTTCAACGTGAAAAACAAGACTTCTTTTAGTTTTTTTATATTTTTTTCATTGCCATGTACATACGAGTACATACACACATACACACACACGCATGTACGCACATATACGCTAATAGATGAGAATAAAAAGTGTTCTAAGAGTAAAAACAAAGACTATAATTTACTCTCACAAGTGGATTTAGCGGCTTAATTCACCAGAAAAATTAATATAGACAGAAAAATGTATGTACTTTGTATGACAATGCAATATCTTTATAAATCTATAGTCTTTGGTCAAACTGTTTGTAGTTATCATAAGCAGTTTGGGATTGAAATTATGCAAAATGGGTTCAGTAGGATCAGAGCTTTGAATCAAAATATGGATCCACCACCATAAAAAATTTATTTATTTGTAATTTGTATCTGACTAGAAATCGCACTGTAAAATTTCTTGAAAATCGGGCCATAATTAACCCATGGCCCCCTTTATACCCTACTGTCAGAAAACCCTTTAGTACGCCTAAAAACGTAACAAATAATTCTACAAATAAATTTTGTGACGATCGCTCCATAATATACCATAGGCCAAATATAAAGTCCACTCTGGAAAAAATTAATCAAATACGCCTAAAACTGTAACAGGTATATATATTGCGGTAAAATTTGTTCGTACTAAAAATGTCATGCGATTTTGTGATAAATGGTTCATAATTTACATTAGATCCCATAATCTGCAGCTATCTGAAATTCACTGTAAACGCCAAAACATAATTCAGTGTTGTATTGAAATTTATTCTGATTTATGTTTTTAATACCAGAAATCACTCTACAGCATTTTGGGGTGATTGCTCCATAATTTACGATGGGTCTAATATAATTTCCTCTCTTGAAAATCGTTTTAGTTCGGCTGAAAAACTTTCAGATTGTCGGTCAATAATTTAATATAGGTCTAGGTTAGGTTCCATGGACAGCCATAGAGAGACAGCTCACTTGGGTCCTTCAGCGGTCCCTTTGTGATACCCAGCGCCAATGCCCATCCTAAAGAACAGTTACTCAGATGGCGTCACTGCAGAGTTGAGCCAATTCGTCTTCCTAATGAAGAGAAGAAGCAATCTTAGTTCTATTTTAGATAGATCCTCTAAACAGGAAAACACCGGCTCTCCTTGGTATTTTTCCCTGATGCCCCGTAGCCCAGGGCATTGACAGAGAAAGTGAAGCACAGTCTCCTCTTCCTCCTCAGTAGTCATTAAATTCCAGACCCATTCTTCTAGCATGGGTCCCAACAGGCCAGTGTCCAGTCATGACAGATACCACAGTCCTGATTTGGTCCCTATTGAACCTAAGTAGAGATTTGGTTCTCCGTTCATCATAGCCAGGCCAAAGTGCCCTGGATATGGAGCAGGTGGACTCACAGGTCCATCCCTCTTGCGCAATTCTATAATTCTCGCGCAGAATAAGTACCTTACAGTGAACCATTGGAAGGCCAATTGATCAATGAATGTGTCATCCACGCGACCACCCTCCTTGGCCAGCTCATCTGCTATCTGGTTTCCCGGGCAGTCTGAGTGCCCTCGTATCCATACAAGCGTTAACCCTGAATGCTCAGCAATCTCATTCAAAGACATCCGGCATTCCACAGTTTACCTAGATGTCGTGTAGACACCCGCAAGAGAAGCAACGGCAGCCTTGCTATCAGTATATATACGTATATCTCCCGATACGCGACAATACTTTAGCCAGTTGAATGCCCGCTTTATAGCCGAGATTTCCGCCTGCAGGACACTACATCCATCCGGCAGGCGAAAGGAGACTTTTACGCCCAGTTCCTTTATGTAGTAACCTCCGCCAACTCTTTCCCCCTTCCTTGAACCATCAGTGTATACCCGCAGGGCTGGTCCATGGAAGGCACACATGACCGACAGCGCACTTTGTTGCGCTACATGTGTCGCGTACCTCGCACCAAAGAAAGGCTCCGGGGTGCAGTAGTCTACTCCCTCAGGGACAATCGAGCAATCAATTATCCTGGAGTGACCATAGCTACGGTTCGACCAAACGTGTGCCGCGTTCAACCGTATAGCCGAGCATAGAGCCATCTGTCTGGCCGTGATGTCCACCGGGAGCCAGTTTAGCATTGTAAACAGCGCCATGGTGGGAGTGGAGCACATTGATCCTGTGATCATCAATGCGACCAGTCTGTGTACCTTCTCAAGCATCGCACGGTACCTGCCCTTGTCCAGCGCAGGCCACCATACAACAGCGCCGTAGTACAGAGTCGGCTTTACTACTGCCTCAAAGATCCAATTGACACACCTCGGGCCCATGCCCCAGTTCCTGCCGATTGCACCTCTGCACGCATATATAGCAACAATGGCCTTTTTCATCCTCGTCCGGATGTTTAGTCCCCACGACAGTTTGCTGTCCAAGATTACGCCCAGATACTTGGCGCTATGAGAGAACTTATGTTCAGTCCCATTGAGTCTCGGAATACTTCCTCGGTCCTATACTTCCTCGTGAGGAGTACCAGTTCCGCCTTAGACGGATTAACACCCAATCCGCATGATATGCTCCAGGTGCTAAGTACCTCTAATGCAGCCTCCATACACTGAAACATTATATTCAAATGTTTTCCCGTAATGGCCACTGCTACATCGTCAGCATACGCCACAGTTTTAATCTTTGTCAACATGGTGTTTACCAGTCTCTGAACGCTGGTTTCACCTATCATGCAGCAAATGACCCTATTCCTGAGTAGATTATGCACAAATCTACATATGCAACAATAGAATCCGGGTTGACGTTGTTGAAGGCCCCTTCAATGTCGAGAAAGGCCACCAGAGCACACTCCTTGAATTCGAGTGATCTCTCAATAGTTCCAACTAATGAGTGTAGAGTCGTCTCAACAGACCTACCCTTTGCGTAGGCGTGTTGAGAGGTAGAGAGTAAACACCTTGGGATGGTCATCCTCATGTGAAGGTCGATAACTCTTTCAAGAGTCTTGAGAAGAAAGGATGCAAGACTAATCGGTCTGTAATCCTTCGCCTCAGTGTAAGAAGTCTTCCCTCCTTTGGGGATAAAGACCACTCTAACGCATCCCCTGTATATAGCCATCAGCCATGGTATAATCTAAGTCGAATTCCTCTGAAGGTCCGCCGGAATTATACCATCCATACCCGGAGATTTATACGGGCCAAAGCTGTCGACAGCCCACTTACTCCTATCGTAGTCCATTGGGATGGACATAGGACCGGGCATCGATTCATAAACCTGATCCCGCAAGCTTCCTTGGGAGTTTCCAGGAAAGTGAGTGCAACGGTTGTGGTGTCTTCATCACTGTAATCAGAAAGAATGAAGATATTCAACGAATTTTTAGCTAAGACACAAGATCTTATGTTACCTGTACCTTTCGAAAACAATAGCTTATAGCCCTTGAGATTAAGTCCGCAAACCCGATCCTTATGAATCCAGGGTTCTTGGACCATCACAAGCTCCTCCTCTCTTCCTACCACACGGAGGAGCAATGCAGCAGATGCTGCTTTAGAATGGTGGAGTTTAATTTGTAGGACCTTCACCATGATCCATACTGGCGACCACCGTGATGTTGACGTCCTCCTGTTTAGATGCCAGAAGCACGTCCTCATCAACCATATCACCCAAGCGACCAAAGAAGTCACCCAATCCGGAGACAGACTGGGTATCCTCTTTGTCGCTTGAGCTTATGGCATCGTCACCAGCCATGCCTTCTTCAGACTCCTTGGCCTCACTGACCGGAGGAGCCGGATTGCCCTTGTTGTCACTTCGGTAGACGCGGAGCAAGACCACATCACCACAATCGCCGTCCTTGAGGACCCTTCAGCAGCCGAAACCTTCACAACTTTCCAGTCCTGTGTGGGCAGTTGAGGGTTGCAGCACTGAATGATCTTCAAGATCTCCTAAGGTTCCGATGGTTCGGCAGGGATGGTGGCAATGGAACTAGGCCTCCGTGGTATCTCACCAACTAACACCACATCGAGCCTGGCACCTTCCAAGATCTCTCCTAACAATTGGATGGGCCGCTTCAGAAGCAACGCTGAGCGCTCATCTGCACAAGCCATCAATTTCACGTGACCCTGGAACCAGCCAGCATCATCGCATTGAGGAGGTGGCCTTGGATTCTCCTTGAGGGTCGTCCAGAACACTCCCATTAATTTTTGCTTAACCAGGTCCCACTTGGTATGGGAGATGGCACCATTATCAACACCTCTGTCGATGATAGCCCGCACAAGGTGACCTTTGGCCACCTCGCTGAAGAACTTATTCATCGATTTCGGTGCAATTTTGGGTCGTTTCGTCCCTGGTTGCTGTTTACGGCTGCAGCTTCCTCCCCCGAACGTTGCCGTTTAGGCATCGTCACCTTCGCAGGGACTGAAGGAGTAGCACTTGGCAGCCCAGCTATATGGGCTCTTGCCCATGCCAGTGAAGCTTTTTGCTCTCTGGTAAGCTCTTCAGCTTTTTTGGAGCCTAGAAGCTTAATGAAACGCAAGGCGGCACGCCTTGTGTTGGATGCTCTCTTTGTAGGGTTTTTGTGCCTTGGGGACTTTTTACGGTCGCCGAATTTGGCGTGGGGTGGTGCAACCTTGGGATTGGATGTTTTCATCGCCACCCCTCCTTGCACAATGGGCACATGGGAAGCTGCAATGTTGGGCGACTTTGTCATTCCCAAGTTAGCAGCACCCAAAGCAGGGGTTTTATCCGTTCCAATGACGGAAAGGGCCGATGCGGCTTTGGAGGTACTTGGATTGAAGTGCAGAGGCACCCCGCCGCAGTTTTTAGAGCAGCCGCCTTCTGGTCGAGCTGGCTTGCAACTTCCGTTAAGCCTAGGCCGATCTTCTTTGGTTGCCGGGACTGTTGCAGTCCCTGGCTTTTTCGTATTGCTGTCCATCGTTGTCCTTGTTCTCGCCTGTCCGTCATCAGTTTCCGTTACTTGTTTTTGTTGTTGTTTTTCGTCTTTTGAATTGTTCATTGTTATTTTGGTCCCACGAGTGTAGGGGATTTGAAAGGTCCGCCAGGTCATAGCCCTCATTAAGTAAGGGCGTGGTATATTTGCTGAGGTGCCCAGGTATCAGCAAAGCTCCGTGATAATACAGTCGGTAGCCCCTGACTGCAAACCAGACCGATAGGCACAGGTCGCATGACACCTCGCTTTAGGGGTGGATAACCTTTCGTCGTCAAGGCTTCTAAGTTCAGAATCTCCATCCCAGGCGCCGCTTATGATGTTGCCTGTAATCGAGATACAAACCACAGCCTAGACTCAGCCACCACATTGCTGGTGGTGGTAATATAGGTCTAAGCCGTAACAAAATTTAGTGGTGACGTCCGTTTCATAAAGATTAAGTAATAATATATAGATATCATATAGAGGGTCGGTGGATGGTAATAAAGATTCGGCACAGCCGAACATAACTCTCTGACTTGTTTACAATATTTTTCGCAAACTTCTATTTTATATTTTTCAATAAGCATTTTAATTGTCATTTGACAACTAATAAATTGAATAGGCTAGAAACGTAAAACTTGTCGACTGACAAGTCGATAGTTAGTGGGCCGCTTAAGAGAACGATAATGGGGACTTGTTGCTGCTCGCTTTAGTTGTCGATCGCCATCGTGGGCCAGGATGTTAATCTATAAATACATTAGTTATAGTTATAAAGTTATAGTACACAGAAAAATAGCGTAGTAGAAAACTAAACAAACGTTCAGTTTTTCTGAACGTTTATAAGGCTTTTTTCACCTTGAATAACCGTAGTAAAAAACCAAACAAGGCGTTCAGTTTTACATTGACTGTGCGTTCAGTGTTTTACTATTTAGAGTTTAGCTTCTACAAAATTTAACGTGCTTTCAGTTTTTAACTATGTTCGTTTTCACAAGGCTGAATGTGAGCTTAGTTTTTTATATGCTGCGTTCCATTTCATCATAGCTGTGTGTATTATTTATAACTTATTTATTATCCATTTAGTGAACTTTTGCTAATTACTAATCAAACACTTCTGTGGCCACAAGGAATAACAACTAAACTCTATTTTGAGAAGTTTTCAGCAGAGCATTTTTAAGTTTGAAATTGGTGCCTGAATTAAGATTAAGCTAATATTTGAAAGCTCGATGTTAGCAATTTTATTATATTTTAATTTGCAATTCAATTCATAATGAAAAATCAGCTAACATAAGAGAAATAAGCAAAACAAATTGTTAAGCTTCTTTTCCTTTTTCGTTTCTAAAAATTTCTAAGTCTTATCTCGACTTTAGCTGTTATACCAAACTTAATGAATTGACTTTAGCTATTATGCACTTTCATTTTGTTACTTTTGCTGAATAAAAAGTTATTAGTTAGATATAGTAAGTTTTTGTTTTAATTTCTTTTATTTATAAGGATTATAAAATTATTATATGTATATTTGTACTTCAGTTGCTGTGATTAGAATTAATTAAGGAACATAAAAATATACATACGTCAGACCCATATGCTTGTCATATTTAAATCAAAATATAAAAAAGAAATTCAGTTAATAAGATTAAAAATTAATGAAAGGTATTAAAATATAAAATAATCTGTTATACAAATGACCACTTGCAAGATTATCTTAAAATAAAATTTATAATACGAAATGTTTATAAAAATGCAGAAATAGCTAAGCATTGACATCTTGCACTTCATCTACCAAATCTGGATGAAAATTATCAGGTTCATTTGAATTCTCATTAAGATTTCTATAAAAAGCGTGAAATTCTGGATCGATAAGACTTAGCATATCCAGAAGATCTTTTTTTTCATGTGATATAGCTGGGATAATACTTATTGCTTTTAAATCACTATTGCTGATAGAATAAACTCCTCTTTTGCCTATTTTGAGTACCTTAAATGGCTCTTCGACATCTAAAGAGGTTTTATAAAAAATAGAAGAAATATCTTTCGTATAACGAAGCCATCGCACTTCGTTCGAAATGAATCTGTCACCGTTTTCATTGCAACGTCTCCAAATAAACTTCGTTTTCAATAATTCCGAGAAATTAAGAAAATGTTTTTCTCTCATTTCAACTACATTCATTTTTCGATGAACGGATCTTACAAACTGATACCTCTCGGAATTTGAATCTCAACATTGAATTTTTTCTTCTTGCGTTCAATTAGAGCATGATCCGAGTCACACTCAATATGTGTATGCCCTGGTTCCAAAAACTTGTGATCTATTAACTCAATATGTGGATTATTATGCACGAAAGTAATGAACATTGAAGACACATGAGAGTTTTTGTTTTGTCCAGTGCAGGAGTCGCTATAAAAGCATATTTTAGTCACATTTTTGTCAATCATATTTAATTGTCTATAAACACAAGATGCGATTTCGTTACCACCTCTACGAGAAATAGCTTCATGCCACATGAAACACTGAACTGAGTCGTCTTCTAAGTCATGAACTGTAAGATTGTACGTCCACAGTTGACGCTTGTAAAAGCTAATTGAGCTTCTTAGAAAGGGAGTAGGTAAACATTGCTGCAAGTCAAATGAAAATGCCTTGGTATTTTTGTTATCCTTTGCAGCCTTTTTATCAGCTCGTTTGCAATTGTAAGCAGTATCTGCTTTTTCAACATGTTGCATTTTCAGTTCCTTAAACTTCGCGACCTTAGAACAACAAGGTTCTAACTACACCAATGTGTTTTTTGAGAAAACTTAACTTGAATGTTAAATATAGTTTAGTTGTTATAAGCAATTTTATTTTGGCAATCACAATTAACTAATTTGTTTCAATTTGTTGAAATAATTTAAACCTGAAAGATAATCCCGATTAAATTTGTAGTTTTCTGGAATTTTGCATTTAAAAAACGGGGTAGAACTTTGATGCTCATTTATTTGGCACAACAACTTGGAACTACAATGTTCTATGAGCCACATAGAACCTTGTGGATCTGTAAGAACTTAAAATTATCACTTAGAACTTTGTTACATTAATTTATTTTGACACAAGACAAGATTTTATTTGTTTATTTAAGTCTATTAATGGGTTTTACTTCTTTGAATTAGAATATTTCCAAGAATGTTAATTAATAAATTAAAAAGGAAAAATAATATGGCTACCAAATTCACACTGCCGGTACTAAATTTTTAGGAAATTTTTATCCACTATTTGAAGCCTCTGAAGTCATTATTTTCTTGGTGTAGAATCCACTGATGTTGTACCTAAAAAGATAAAAATCGGAATAAAATGAAATCAGTAGAGATAAAGAAAACATTTTTTACATACCTATTTTAAGAATTGTTCTGTAATATGATATGTCAGCTGTCCCCATATATTTGAACATTGCTATTAGATGACTCGATTTTTCCTTAGATATGATTCTTTGTTCTGAGATTGGCTCAATAACTTGTGGCACATTGGGAACATTTGGAAAAACATTTTTGTTTCTACGAAGCTTAACTGCTTGCTTTCTTATGCTTACAGATTTCAAACTTTCAGATTTGTAATCTAAATAATATTCAAGTTCATGCTCTACCCCCTTAAGGTTAAGAATTTTCAGTGACCTAAATGGAACATGTTTATAGTCAAAACAAGTTTTTGTATATTTGCTAAAATTTCTGAAATCTGATGATTTCATTTCAATTATCACAAACGGATTTTTGCGGTTCACCTTTTTGAGAATTCTTAATAGTCCAATTGGTGAAAAATATTCGTTAACCGAAAAACATTTCTCTATTTGACTATGAGCATTATCAACTTCCTGTAAAGCCGAATGCCCTGGTAAGGAATATTTCATAGTAATATTTTCTATTTGAGGATGTGTTTTTATGAAGTGTTGTATTGCTAGAGTCATGATTGAATTTTTATTCTGAGGAACACAAGAATCGCTCCATGTTATTAAAATAGTTATATTGTTATCCTCACAAACTTTTTCCAAAATCTTCCATAAAGCTGAAGCTATATCATTACCACTTCTTCCACCTGTATATTCTGTCCATATTGCACAATATATTTTCTTTGTAGTGGACAATTGTGCTGTCAAATTATATGTACACAGTTTGGAATGATAAAATATTGGACCAATTTCAGCCCGAGGACAAGATAGAACATTTTGTAGATCGAAAGTTAACACAGTTATACCAGATTCTTTATCCAAGACTTTCTGCTCTCTCATCATGACTTTTAGACGCAAGTGATCGTCTCGTTCTTTTTTCATTTCTTTCGTCAACAGATTTTCTTTTTCTGCTACAGTAAAAGTTTCGCATTTACCACATCGGTCAGATTTAGGACGGTGGAAATCTAAATTAAAATTAGTATTGAAGATATGTTTGTCTTTATATAATTGGTACATTTTTGCAATATTTAAATTTGAATCGAGATATTGCTTCGTTTCTGGTAATTTTGGTTTCGCATTGAAATTTGCAAGTGCCACTGTTGGAGCAATCCTTTTTGGAAATAAATTGTTTAGCAGATACTACTTTTCCTCTGGAACTTGTGTAGCTCTCTCCTGCTTGACATTGTCTTTGACGTACATTTCTCTTCCAGCATTTGGGATTGCTTTTTCTTTTGCGTGTTTTTGATTCACGATGAACTTCTTCGATTAGATCCATAGATTCCTCTTGCTGAACTTCTATTGGAATTATGTTAGAATCTTCGATTATTTTGCATGAGCTAATATCATTGGTATCACTTTCACACGAAGAACTACTTTCTGGCCACATTTCTCTAAAATCATAATTAAATAAGGCACAATAACTAAAATCAACTATTTTACTCACCAGTTTGTTTTAATATAAATTACCAATTTAAAATGAAACTCCCTTAGCGATAGTACGGTAATACAACTTATTTTCTTCGGCCAAACTTTTGATAATTTCAATAAAATTGCATTTATTTATTTTCTTTTGACAAAGCGTAATTATTGCGAAGAAGCGTGAGAGAAATAAGAAATCGTAAGTGTCAACTTCTGTTTGACAAAATACGCAAGGAACAATGCATAGTGTAATCAAACAAGTGAGAGCGCACCTGACAGCTCTCAATTTTTTTTATCGGTGTTTGTTTTGAACTACAAGTGCACACACAATAACACTATGGTGTTAAGCATAATCATATTTTCACAATCGCGGGTTTAATCAATCAAGAATACAACATAATTTGTCTCATTTTACAACAACACGATGCGCTCGCACTTCAACATTTTTCATTTAGTTAAGGAACACAAGGTTCTATCTGGTTGTTAGAATTTTGTTTACCAAATTATTATACAAAAATGCATAGTTAGAACTTTGCTGCTTTGGGTATCTCGTAAACGGCTAAAGATATCTTTAGGGCGATAGCAGTAATCGAAAGAAAATACCAATTTTAGTACGATGTGATATATAACTCAATTTATCAAAAATTGTCAGTTACAACCTTGTTGTTTTAAGGTCGCGACTTTTTTTTTCTTCCGTTTCAGTGGCATACTTAATTTTCATGTGATTTGAATTTTAAATTCATTCTCCTAAATACTTGCGAGTATTTTGAAAGGCTTACAGGAGCTAGGGTTTCATCAGTGTGGAGTTGGTACATTTTTGAAATCGTTAAGTCAGAGTTCAGGTATTTTTGGCTGGCATCTCGTCTAGTGTAATGACTCTCATAGGCTGGGAATTTATTGATATGGTTTGCAATATCCTCCAGTTTTTCTGAATTTATTTTACTCGGTGGTGATGATTTCCCACGAGAATTTTTTATTGACATGGTTGGACATGCAAGTTTCTTGCGTATTACACTTTTCAGGAAACTTTCAGTCTCACCAAAGTACTGGGTAAAGTGTCTATGACATACTCTTATTGTTTTTCTTACTTTAAACTGAATTCCTTATTCCTCATATCGTCTATAAAATATTTAAAACTCTTTTTTGTTAAGATGATCCAGACTCTACTCTACGTAGGTACCATACTTTAAAAAGTTAAACTTACTTTGAATATCTCTATCAATTTGATACTGCCTTTCAACATTTTGAATAAGAAAAGAATTACTCGAGGTTGTTTTCACTATAAAGTTTAAGTTTAAAAATTAATTTTAACGTTTCATTATAAGGAAATATACTATTTAAAACTTACCTTGAACGCTCGATGACACTTCTGAATTTTTTTTTACTGCTAACTCTAACATTTTTTTTACACGGTTAGACATCCTGATATACTTTTCTGTATGAACTCTTAAGCCTTAAGTACACGGTATGTAAAAAGCCACATGCGCATGTGGTTCTGACGTAATTTTGACGTCAATGCAAAGCCACAATAAGCATTGCGTGTTGTGTGATGACGTCAAAATTACGTCAGAACCACATGCTCATGTGGCTTTTTACATGCCGTGTACTAGAGGCTTTACACTTAAGAACCAAATTCGATTTAAGATTTTATTGATATGTACACATAATTTGGAAAATGAACTTAACTTTACTTTAGAAATGCTTCAACTGAAAACCTGTTACGAAAAAACAACTTAAGTGGAGTTAGGCCTTGAACATATTATTCTTCACATTTGGAATAACGACCAAATTCGACTTTGTCTTTTACTGGAAACTCGAAAAAAACTCAATAATGACTAAACTCGAGTTTGGCTGTTATTCCTAATTTGAAGAATTATCAATTTAACATACGGAATAATGACTAAACTCGAGTTAAGCAGACATTTTACATCTGAATACACGCACGGCACTGTTTGGAATAAAATCCTAATTCTACTTAAGAAACTTTTTTTAAAAAAATATTGAAGCAAATTGCAATAGGCTGTTATTCCAAAATCATACGAGCAAAATTTCGACTTTAGCTGTTTAGTTTTTTAGGTATAAAATACTAATTTTTTGAGCTACGATGATAAAATTTTGTGTGGTAGTGCATTTGAATACAGTGAATACAACAGTAGTAATAACTCTACTTTGTCCTAACTCGACTTTAGCTGTTATTCCTTGTGGCCACAGACTTGCTTAGCATTTGAAAAACAGCTGTTTTCCATCAATGTATTTTTTTTTAAACAATCTTGAAGTTCAAGGAGAGGAAACTTTAATAGAAATGTAAGCAAATACATATATTTTTTCAGTGTTGTAAAGCATTTATTTGAGTTTTTACAACACTGAAAAATATTTTCGATTCTTTTAGTAACGACTGAAAGAATTAGAAATAATTTTGCTTTCGAATCGAAGAAGTAATCGATCACGACTGCCAGAATTAGCACCCAGAGCTTAATTTTAAATAAATAGTTGGCTATACACAACACTTTTCAGAGTTGATATTTAAACTATTTTCACAGCGATGCCAAATAAAATGTTGAACAATGCAGTGTTGGCCCGCTGCATTATTTCTCTGTTTTTTAGTTTTAAAATAAATAAGGAAAATATTAAAAACCTGTAAAAGATATATATGTATATGACCAAAAATATCTACTCGCCCTTTTATAATCTTAAGATTATTGTTAATTTGTTTCACATACAGCACTTTTATTTTTAAGCACCCTTCGAAAATTTTTGCTGGGCCACCAATAAAATACTGTTAGTTCTGCAGCAAAAATATTTTTACTACGTTTCGTTCAGTTTTTTAAAACGGCGTGTTCAGTTGTCCGGAGTTTTTTTAGGCATCCACTTTGCGGAACATTAGAGTGGACCTTCAATGAAGGGAGAATTTAAAAAGTTATCTGTTTCAAAATCGTAGCAAAGTTTTGTGTTAGGTTAGGGCAAACAAAAATTTGTTAAAAATATGAGCTCGATCGGTTGAAAATTGCCGTGCCGCACGCGCATTGAAATCTGTGAGAATAAAATTCGGGCTAAATGGAGAGAAAAACGCCCGTATCTACTGAGGAGTCTTCCCTAGAGATGTAAAATTATGAGCAGCCCCCCAATATTTCTCTAGAACAAACTTATCCTTTATCTCCAACCCTTCATACGAAAAATTTAATTTTCTCGAAAACCGACTCTAAAACAGACGGACGGACAGCCAGACGGACATGAAGTCCAAGATTAAAAAAAAAACGGAACCGATTGGGGTGTAATTTATCCACTGAAAGCAAAAAATTTTCAAATTGGTTCACAAATGGCGGACTTATGAAAGAACCATCGATGAGATAAGCGATGAGATCGTTGCTTCGAAATTAATAACTGCATCAGATGTCACCATTACTTTTTGCATGGCCCAACTACAGATAAAACATCGCTGCAACGTTATATTCCTTGGCGGTAATTTGGGGGAATATAAGTTCAAAGAACTCATACCCATTCACCACGCTCGATGGATGTCCAAGGCAATTTATTCTTTAAAAATATTTATGTTCAGAGGTCAATTTAAACTGGAAAATCAAAATTGGGTGATATTCGAGCTGTCTGCGTGTTTATTGTTCGTCTATACGTAAAAGTCTGGTATGGCTGTACAGAAGCTGTCAAAGCTCCGTATCAGGACTTTAACTTTTTGAAAGCACTTAACTGATACGCAGACTTGGATAAGAATTTGTCGAAAACATTGGTAACACAGTTTATCAGACATTTGCGGTATTTGGCGGATAAGGCTATAGCCCTCGCCTTCTTTGGCTCAGATGTTTCGTGTGACATAAAACGAAAAATTTTGGCTATTATTTGCGCAGATGATGGGGAAGAAATCCTTGCAGAATACGAAAAGAAAATCGAACTAGAAAATGAAGAAAAAACTGCAGAAGGAACTGGAAAAGAAGATAATGACGACTATAGCTCCGATGGCTCTGACGATGTTGAAGATGCTATCCGTAAAATCGACGTTAGTTTTGCAGAAGTAAATGAGCTATTTTTCTCGAATGGCTTGAGTGCTTTCGTAACTTTGAAAACAAAAAACTTTTTCAAACGCTTCAACTTGCCCCATGAATTTATACTTTTAGTTGTTAACGACACCGCCGAAAGAGGCGTGAAAATGATGGAGGAGTCCAATAAAATATTGTGCAGGAACGAAGAGGAGAAGCAATACTTACTTCAAGTTGTCGCTGATTAGCGAAAAAAATTTCCGACTTTTGAAAAAAGCCATTTCATATACATCTTTGATAATAAGCAATTAAAAACATCAATAAAGCAATTAAAATTTTTTGTAATAATTGTCTATTTTTTTCAATTTTGGTAAATTTTCGTGAAAATTAAATTTTTTGTATGGGGACTATATGAAGGGTTGGAGATGGAGGATAAGTTTGTTCAAGAGAAATATTGGGAATGTAAAAATAATGGGGGTTGCTCATACATTTTACATCTCTACGGACGTTTTTAGCTCGAATTTCATTCTCACAGATTTCAATGCGGGTGCATTTTCAACCAATCGAGCTCATATTTTTTACCCTAACCTAACACAAAACTGGTCTATGATTTTGGAAAATCAAAAATAAAAAATTAAGGACCACCTTACGGAACATAAGGTTTTATGATATCGAAGAAGAGTTTTACTGAATTTTGCATTCAGTTTTTTCTAAACTGGAGTTCAGTATTTGATTCTAAAAAGCAGAACAAAACGTTCAGTTTCTTATTAGAAAACTCTATTTTTTACAATGTTTTGTTATGTCAATCGATAGCTTAAAGTATTTCGAGCTCAACGTCGAGTAATAAATAACAAAATACGCGTTCAGAGATTATTTATCTGAATGCAACTTTAAAAGAACGTAATAAATATTAAAATAGCGTTCAATTCGACTATTTCTTAAGCCTATAGTACACGGCATGTAAAAAGACACATGCGCATGTGGTTCTGACGTAATTTTGACGTCAATGCAAAGCCACAATAAACATTGTGTGTTGTGTGATGACGTCAAAATTACGTCAGAACCACATGCGCATGTGTCTTTTTACATGCCGTGCACTATAGGCTTTAGTGTTGCGCTCAGCTAATAAAAATTTTTCTGTGTAGTTATAAAGAAAAACATTTTTAAAAAGACATTAAAATGTCTTACCAGGAAAATATGTGTTTCAAAATGTTGAGCTGCCACTCATACATAAGAAATAACCAGTGGGGCAGAATCGATTAACCCAGGAAATGAATCTGCCATTACTCATTGTCTGTCAAAAATTTTAATTCGCAATCAATATGTATGAAGCACACCCAAATAGCGCGCCGTCAACACTCGGTAAGTAGTGAAGTTGGCTGCTAAAAACAGTTTTTATTGTTAAAAAGTGTTGGTAATTTAGCTATTTTTAGGTTAGTCCAGCGGTTTTATTTTAATATTTTTATTGTGTTTGTTTTAAAAACATGATTAGTAGACACAAAATAGCTGTGTTCATTTGCTAAAAATTGTTACGAATTTGTTACAATTGTTACTGGAAAGTGTTCAATAACCCATAAAATTTGCAAGTTGAGAGCGTCAAAAGAGAGAAAAAAATTGAGAGATAAAAAAATTCTTGCAAATTCTTACTGGTAAAATTTTTACTTGCAACAATTTTTGAAACAGCTGTTTCATGTTGTTGTTTACAAAACAAACTTTTCCAAAAGAAGTTTTAAAGAAGGAAATTTTGTAAAATTTATAAGCTAATGTTGATTTTTAAAATTATTAAAAATATTTATGCGATAAGAAATCATACTTTTGCTTAGCTTAGGACAGATATTTCGATATACTTATTGCGAAATAAAATAACGAACTTGTTAAAAAAAAATCCCTTATGTATTTTGTTTTGGTTTTAACCGCTCAGGTTTTGTTATTTGTACTGTGAGTATAATGGTTACCTAGATACCCGATACTTAACACTATTGCAGTATAATACCCCATTAGTTAAATAATTTGTTTGAAAATAAATGATATATAATAAGAGATATTCTCATTGTTTACTTTATGACCGTCTTGCTTATTATGGAACAAACACCAAAGAAATTCATTTGGACCAAATAAAACGGGCATAAAGTAGATAATGAGAATATTTTATAACTACCCGTAACAATAATTTAACCCGCTACCTCGTTACCTTTCTGTCGTGGTCATATTTAAATGCCAAAGTTTATGTTTCTAAGTTTTAAAAAAATTATCACCGAATCGATACCACGTATCGATACCACTTATAGAACAAAAAAGTAAAACAAAGACATTTAATTTCCCGCATTTGACCATTTTTTATATTTTTCCTCCCCATTGAAATATAAAAAAATTCTTTATTGTAGTGGAAGCCCATAATGGAGAACGTATATTGCAAAGAATGGAGAAAAATGTTTTGTTAAAAAAGTACCAAAAATAGGTACAAATAAATGTTTGAATTTCGAAAATGAAACAAATTTGTAACTTTAAGGATAAGTTACGAATGTAAAACAGTTTTTATTTCTATGTTTATTGGCTTTAATTGAAAAATTAATCTTTTAATTTTAGTTCTTGTTCAGAACAAAATGATGCGACGATACTTTGTATCTATTTGTACGTAAAAGTTGAATTGAGCTGCCACATAATGTAGTGCTATAGTGTAACAATGGTTTTTTTTGCTGAATAATTAAATAAAAAAATAAATATAATTCAAAATAATAAAATCACTTTCCTTTTTTCGTCCATTTTCTTAACACACTTTTAGAACACAATTCAATATAAGTAGTTTGCTAGTTGTGCTGCCAGTTTTTATAATTGTTTACATCTGTAAACCATATGGTAGCTTTGTTTTTCCGGGAAAATTTTCCGAAATAGTTGAATCATCCTGAAGAACACTCTTAGCAGTGATGTCATTAGGATACGAAAGTTACATTTATTATATCTTTTGATGACTTCGGGTACCCTGTATAATCCTGACATTTTTCGTATCTTTTGAATATGTACGCAAAATGTACAGAAATAAAATATTAAACTTTCTGTCTCTGACAAAGTTTTTAAAACGCCTTAAATCCTTTATTAATTTTTACAGAAATAAATTTGTTTTGATAACATCCAAAGATAGTTACATGTAATTAATTTTAAAGTTTGCTTACTGTAGTTTTAAAATTGCATACCGAATGTTTATGACTTAAATATATATAAAAATAAATTTATATGACATCATTTTCTTTACAATATTCATTAAATATGAAATTAAAATTTTATGTTAATAAATGTTAAACGTTAAAAATAAATTTTAAAATTTTTTTAAGAATGTATATTTTTGGGAAAAAGTGTATCTTTTTGGAAACTAAAATATATCTTTCTCGAAATTTCACTGGCAACAATAATTAAAATGTGCGCAATAATTCTAAAAATTGGTTTTTGTTTTCAATGTAGTTATACGAAAGAAAGAATTCTTCCGCACATCGGAAATAGGCTATTAAATTAAATATTTTGTTTTGCCTTATAAATACTTTTATTGTTAACAAAGGGTTTTTTATCTTGTATGTTTAATGAAAACCCGAATTCTTCGTTCACCTCCTAAATAAAAAAAATACAATTCATGATTCATTTTATTCAACATAAACAAATATAAATTAATAAAATCACATTATCTTTACCGTAATGTATAAAATTTTCCCAAGTCTTAGAATAATTAAGGGGTAATCAAATATTCCTCGTCACTACTTTAACTTGCAAATTTTGGCTGGCAAAGTGTTCATTTACTTTTTAGTATTTTCGAGAGTAATTTCTTTAAATTCCTACTTACTCTCTCTATGTATTAACAAAGTGGCCTATCTACTAAAACAATGCAACGAAAGAAAAAACAACAGGCATTTTGTTGCTCGATAATAAGGTTAATTCGCCTATATTTGAGTGTTAACAAATAGCCAAGTCGCCTAGTTTTTATTCCAAGGGAGCCAAATTCGCCTATTTTTCCAGTAAAAATGGCCAATTTGCTTTTAAAAAATTTCATTAAATTCAATATGGTTAATGGTGTGTTGTGTTTTTGTTGTCGCTGCAATTATTTGAAAATATAACACATTATTAAAAGAAGATCTAAACAATACCACTAGCAAATAAGTTGCCTGGTGTCGTAGTTTTTGGAACAGGTGCAATAGCAAAAGAATTGAAGCCAATATTACGTGAAAATTGTTTTGAAAACAAAGCAGTGGTTGCGAGAGGCGGAAGATGTGGCCACATGCTATAATATTGCATTCTATGCAAATACATTTATGTAAATAAATTGATGATATATTGGGAAAAGACGTAGATTTGGTATTTATTGTATGTCAACCATATTTATATGCGGAAATATCCGTGAAAGCTTTGGGTATTGTCAAGCACGTTGTAAGTGACATACCGATGGGCTAAAACCAGGTAGATGCCATTAAGATGGTTAGAGCATCACAATATTATCCAACATTGATATCCCTAGTGAATCATTCTCTTAGATATTTTCCAGCGTTCATCCACATGAAATAATGTTTACAAGAGGTTATACTTTCGCCACTCACTGAAATTTCATATTGAATATACGAATGCAATAGGGTTCACTTTTTCCTGATAAATTCGATTGGGTGGACTAGGACATTTATCTATGCGAAGAGGCGATGTTCAAAGTTTTCATATTGGCACTACAGAGTATCTTGTGCCTCGTCTTATATTAAATCATGATCAATTAATATAAATATATACATATGGGCAATTCCATGTCAAATCCACCAAAAGTGGCACCCGACCCTTTTTATTTGAATGAAATTTGGTGAGAAAGTTTCTTCTATCCTATGGGACATACATATCGTCAGCTCATTACTGGTTTGACCTACTGACCATTTTTAAAAAAAATGAGTTAGGTATGAGGAATATATTTTTTGAATACCCTCTTTCTAAATCAAAAACCTGTTTCGCGAAAATTTTTATGGTTTCTGAGATATAAAGCATTAATTTTGCTGCATATCAACTGTTTCAAAATCTTTTAAGTACTGTTTTGCTCTACAAGCCATTGTTTGGCGATTGCAGCAAATTCTTCATACAAAAACGTACAAAATATATTTTACTGTTGCTTTGCTGCATAGACCTATATAATATAATAATAAGAACATAAGCAAAAGCAAAATAAAATGACAACAAGAAAATAAATTTGGGAAAAATAATTTTATAAAATAATAACACCTCGTGTTAATAAATAGTAAAAATTTATAAAAAAAAAATATAAAAATGGAATCTTCTTCACCAGCTCCTACACTTCCAGATGAAATTAAGTAAGTATTATTTAAATTTTTACCATATTAAGATATTTGTTTAAATTTTTAATGCTTTTAGAATGATTTATGAATACTTTGAGGATGATGAAAATTGGACCGATTCTTACCTATATGACACATCTTTAACTCAAAAGCTACCGTTTAAATGTGCGTCAAACCCTCCACAAATGGAAAACAATAACAGGTACATACTTGAATATTATTTTGTTTTATTTGAAAATAAAAGTTCATTACTTATATACATTCATATGTTATTCAGAATCCTTCCTTCGTCATCAAAGAAAAGGCAAACAAACCCTGAACTGTGGGAACGTAACGTAAGAAAACGGCTTCGAGAATCTGGACAAGCTTACCTTTCTATAAATAAGAAAGAATCTCCAGCAAAAACTCCTCAAAATAAAAATCGAATTAACTCAACCGCAATCGAAATGTTTATTAAACAAAATAATATTGATACCGTAATACAAAAGTTTTCAGAACCAGGACATTCTTTAATTCAAGAAGTGGACTGTGTTCATGGTGTTATTGACCGGTACTTAAAGAATATTGAAATTCATGGTCCTCTTCATTTACTAAATTTGCTTAAAACAATGCCAAATAATAAAACAAAATTAAAAGTTATGGAAATGCTTCCGGAAGATTTTCGCACATACTCGTTGGTAGCAAATAAAATGGACTTTCGACAACACCCTTTTGCTAAAATTAAAGTACTTCTATACAGTAAAAATAATGATTTATGTATACATTATAAAACTTCGACGAGAGAGGAAAAATATAAAAATGCAATTTTGGTTAAGTCTGCATCAAAAAATTGTTTGAAAACTCCTGAGAATTTGTTGACGAACGTTTTGAAAATATCGAAACCATCAATTATTTCCAGCGATAAAAAGAGAGACATAAAAGACTTGCTTATATTTCTTCCACATGTTGATAAAAGTTATTATAAAAATTTACTCAATATTTAGTTTTAAATTTTAAGTGTTTTTTCTTGATTCTATTTTACTTTTGTATTATTTAAGTTGTTTACTTTGTGGCTTTTTATGTACCTTTTCATAACAGTAGAACTGTTTTTTCTGTTTTTGTAAAATAAAACCAAATAAAAAAAAAATTTCATTAATTTCATTAATGTTGACTTTTTATTAGATTGTAAATATAGAAACATTCATCTCAACAATAAGTTACTCAATACACAGCAATAAGTATACGTATGCAGCATAAAAAGCCATTTTTTAAATTTTTTTTTAGAAAAGTGGCGTATGCGGCACAAAACAATATTTTTCATTTTCAAAAAAATACTTTTAAATTCTAACTTTATTCATGAAAGTGAGCAAAAATTTACATTTTTCTTCATAACATATACCGGAAGCAGTGGTAAAAATATAAAAAAATTCTATCGGGTACATTTTGAGAAATCTTCATGCAAATCTTCTTTGTCGTTTTTCTCCACTCCGACTTTTTGGCATATGCGCCAAACCAATTCTGAGCTGACGATATATTAACGAAAAAAAATTTTTTTTTTGTCAAAAGTTATGTTATAGTCAAAATGTCATAATTTCGCCGAATTATCCGAATGTATTGAGTTTATTTTTTTAATATCTTCACCCACGCAGATTATTTGTATGTCATTTTAAAGAGAATACTTGGGGCTACAAACTTTTTTTAAAAAAAGTGTAATATCTGCAAAATATTAAATTTTAAAAATGGGCTAAGTAAAAGACCTAATTTTGTTGATGTTTATATTTACGACTTAGAATAAAGTGTACTTTCCACTACGATTTTCTAGTTATTTGTTTCAAATGAACGGAAGTTTTTATACTTTATCGAAAACAAAAAAATGATAAATTTTGGTTAGAAATAACCAAAAACGGCAGCCCTGCCTGTAACCTTCACCAAACCTGGGCAATAAATTAGATTAGTCTGGAACCAGGCTTCTCTTAATCTTATTCCAGAAAGGTGGCGCTGCTGTCGTGATATTTAATTTTTTTTAATTTATGGTACAATTTGGCTAAAATTCATAAAATATATTTATTAAACAAAAACAAAGTTTCCTGATAAAAATTTAACCCGGTAGATTGGAGACGTAACATGACAAGAAGTGTATTTTTCCTTGAAAGTGCCCCACTGAGCTCTTACAAGATATGCAACAAATAAACAAAAGAATCTTTATCAACGTCGTTGATTTTTTAAACACATTAAATCACACAAATCAGGTTAAATAAATACTTATTGCTCAAAATTACAATATTAAATTTTATTTTAAGACAATTTTTTTAGAGGTTGCGAAAGAAAAAAGTCATATCTAAAAAAGAAAAAACACCTCCTTCAAAATTTTAGGATTTTTAAAGAAGAGTTTAAGGTATTACATAAAAAAACATCAGCCCAAAAAAATTTGGTTTTTGACTTAGTCCATCTTTAAAATTTAATATTTTGCAGATATTACACTAAAATTGTTTTTAATATACTGTTTGTAGTCCCAAGTATTCTCTTTTAAATGACATACAAATCATCTTCGTGTGTGAAGTAGTTTTTGAAATATTGAAAAAATAACTCAACATATTCGGCTGAATCGGCGAAATTATGACATTTTGAATATGACATAACTAAAAAAAATTTTAAATGTTTTTCGTTAAGTTATGTTGAAAGGATGAAAGGAACCTTCTCACCAAATTTCGTTAAAATCCAAAGGGGTCGGGTCCCACTTTTAGTTGATTCGACATCGAATTACCCATAAATGTGTAATATATTAATATATTTAAATTTACTTATATTCAAATTAGAACTTTTAATTAGTGATTTTGAACAGAAATCGCGACTTTTTTAATGAAATATAACGGACGTAACTGCAAGTGCATCTATTTCTTGATACTCTAGTATGAAAAACATAATGTTGGAACTTCTTTGCACAAATTTACACATTATTCATTCGTGTTGATGTTTGTAACACCTTAAAATATTGGTCCTAAATAGTTAGACCCACCTTTAAGCATACCGACCGACTTAAAAAAACTTTTTGAATCGCTCCAACAATGTAAACCTTGTGCGCAAGATACAGGTTGTAATTTTTGAGATAAATTGATAATTATCACGAGGACCAATCCTATTAAAAATGGTGAGAATTGGTCCTAACTTTTGTGGAAAAAAGAAAAAAGTGCTTATGATGACTTAAGCTAAATTTATGTTAATAGCTTGTGAAGATCTTCACGTTCAAAAGTACATATGGGCAAAGTTTCAATTATTTTTACGACTATTTATATTTTTTCAATGTGCAATAGCTTAGGTTAGGTTCTGTTAGGTGGAAAGATGTAACTTCATATCTGTTGCGATATACACCTAGGCCACTATCGGACATGTTGTGCGCTCCTTAAGAAGAAACATGAGGGATTTAGGTGGATAGTGCCGCCACCATCCAATAGTGAGGGGTTATGTCCGGCGTTAAGAAACCCAGTAATTCCTTAAGATTTTCCAGTCAACGTTCCTCAGGGATCCCATACCCAGCATGACATCGCTCCGGAGGTGTTTGGATCGTAATTCGGCGAAGGCTTGGCAGTAGCAGTGGAAGTGTTCTAGCATCTCGCCGCCTTCGCCAAACGCTCTACGCTCGTCAGATTCCGTCCGTCCAACTTGGTGCAGTTGTGCCCGCAGTTCCGCATAACCAGTCAGGATACGCACCATCATACTACATCGGATTTACTCCCGTTGAGGAGACTAAGATAGGAGGAGCGTAAGATAGAATGGATCTAATCACTCTTCTGTAAAGACTAAGACCCCATTTCGGGCCTATGGCCCTCCTGCATAGCGCTCAACAATGGCTCGCCCTGTTGTTTCTTTCCCCTATGTGGTATTTCCATTTCAGTTTCCGATCAAGGATCAAGCCCAAGTACTTAAACCTGTCGGCCACTGGTATCGTCCTGCCTGAGAAGGGGGGTTCAGTAAAGGTACGAATTTTTGCTCTTCTTGTGAAGACATATTTCCGTCTTCACTGGATTAACGTTCAACCCCCTTGGTTGGGCCCAGCTGAAGGCCGTATCTAGGGCCTCTTCAGCTCTTCTGCACAAGTAGTTTAGATCCTTGCCTCTTAGAAGTAGTACGACATCGTCTGCATAGCAAATCCTTCCCCGGCTAAGTTCTTAAAGAGACTATTTATCGTGGTCACCCATAGCAGTGGTGATAAAATCCCACCCTGCGGCGTGCCGCAAGATACTCTTCTCTTAATGGTCACATCGTACATTTCGCAACTAATCCATCTATTCCCTAGCATGTGGGTGATCCAGTCAACTCGAAACTGGTCCAATGATCGGATAAGAGTGTCGATCAATACGTTGTTAAAGGCTCCCTCAATGTCAATGCGCACCGCCAGTGAGTAAAGTTTACCATCTAAGGATTTCTGTGTATAGTGTACGACCTCATTCAATGCGGCTTCCACTGACCACATAAGGGTGTTGCCTTAATTTCAGGGCTTTGTTCGGCATTCTGCTTTTAACCATGGTATCGGCTTTTCGCTCCAACGTTTTAAGTAGAAGAGACGTTAGCCTTTGTCGCATAGCCTTTGGTGTCGCATAGCTCAGCTTTTCAAGTTTGGATTAAATACTACCCTGGCCGCCTGCCATCCACCCGGAATGTATGCGAATTTCAAACACACAGTATATATCAATAACTGATGAGTTGACAAGTCCACCTCCAGCTGCAGGAGTGCCGGAAAATACCATCCGGCCCCGCGACCTTGTATGGTACAAAGCTCCTGATTGCATTCTTGATCATCTCAGTCGTAATGACCGTCCCACTGTCAGCATCTCCCTGCCCCCTGTTTCTCTATGGCACCCGTTGTGGTCGGCGGAAATCTTGTCGACCAATGACTCTGGTTGGACGTGGGTTTTTGCCAGGAAATTCTGTAACTTTTGAACCAAAGGAGATATTTTAGTGAAATATAAATCAAAAGGTTTTATTTATTTGAGACCTTTTTCATAAAAAATATTTTTCTTTTATAAGAGTTAAACCCATCAGATTTCCATACAAAATTCAGTATATTGAATGTTTATAAATTCAGTTTTTTTGAATATATCCTTTACAACAAGCGAAATTTGTACTTCACAGTTATAAAAACCAAAAAATAAAATTTTTATTATTTTCCGCTTTTTAACTGTCAGTGGTAGGGCTGTAAAATGTGGCAATTTTTTAATGTTTTGGTGATAAAAATTTATTTTTTTCGATATGGCGGTTGTTTTGGCGAAGTTGGAAACTGTTGGCGGTATGCGGAATGCATTTTTTTTATATATTTTTTAATTTATATACATATCTTCAAAATATTATAAAAATAGGTATAACTTGTTGTTGTTAATTGTATTTTATATTTATAATTGTTATTATTACTGTTTCAAAATTGTTCTATTTGAAATCTTTTGTGATATTATTACTAATTAATACTATGACGAATATAAACAAATTCGTATTTCAGACCGTACATTCATCGAGCAAAAAGTATATGACTGACAGTCAAAGGTTTTTTTATGAAATAAAAATATTGCCAAATCATTACAGTAAATTCTAAAAATATACAGCCATGTCACATAGTACAATTCCCTTCGGAACCGAAGAAAACATATTTGTATATTGATAGAAAGTATATTTTGATAGTTTTTTGGCCTTTAAGATACAGAAAACTCCCATTCCGCTCAAGAAAATAAAAATGTTTTCATTCCGCAAAGTTTTTTTTTAGGAATTTTCTGAAGCACAACAATATGGAATCGAACGGAATTGTACTCTGTGAAATGACTGATACATCAATTTATATTTCAAAAATCTTTAAAATTTCTATGTGTATTTCAATATATTAAAAAATACTACTAGAAATAATGTAAATTTAGAACATTTTACTTATATTCAAGTTTTTAGAAACACTAAAACTACTTTTGTGTACTTTTTCAGCCATGTTCTGATATCGATTCCGCATGATATGAAATTTCTACTTTAAGTACCACTTATCTTTACTACTATTAAAATCAGGAAAAACGCTCGTTTAAAAAAAATTAGTTGAAAGTTTTCATCGATTAAAACTTCATTTGATTTCAATTTCAGAACATGGCCATTTCTTATATAAAAATGACACATTTCAATCTTTTCTTAATACAAATCATGAAAAATATTCGGTAGCTGTTTTGAAAGCGATTTTGTGTTTTCGATAAAGTATAAAAACTTCCGTTCATTTGAAACAAAAAACAAGAAAATCGTAGTGCAAAGTACACTTTATTCTAAGTCGTAAATAATTTCCTTCGAATCGTAAAACGCGATAAATAAAAACGTTAAACATTTAAAAAAAAATCCAACTTTGCTTTTATTACTGAAAAATTAACAATTTGTTTCTGTTAGTAATATTTTTTTGCTGTAAAATTTGTTCATATTAGCAAAATAAATCCGCAGAATTCAGATTTTTTTTTAAATTTTGATACGAAAATATAGGTATTTATTTTTTTAATATTTCTTATTTATTAAAACATTTCATACAAATGTGGATAAAAAAACCTTTTAAAAATAAAAGTAGCAATAGATCTTAAAAGCTTTTGTAACAATGTGAAGTTCTGTTTATTATTATTTTTTACTAATACAATGTCTGTCTTAGATCTAATGAATTTTTTATTTTTATTGTTCATTAAATTGAAAGATTGATTGCAAGTATTCCATATTCTGTTCTGTGTTATTTCTGTTCTTTAGTAGTTGTTGCAACCACTAACAAAAACTGATAACTGTTATCGATTAACCTCAAGTTATTTATCTATTTACATTTAATAATCTACTACAACTAATGTCATTAGTATATTTTTCGGAATTAACCCTACCCGCGCTAAAAATGTGTGTGTATATACAATATATATTACTCCATTTTAAGTTTTTGTGAAAAAAGAGAAGTATTGTTTCTAAGCTGGCGTGGTCCGATCTTCAGTCCGATTATTTTTACAGAAAGTATTAAAAACGTGTATTGTAGTGGTTTCAATACCAAAAAGTAAGTACTTTAATATCTTAATACGTATATATCTTGTAATTTTTGAATAATATTAAACTTAACTCATAGGAATTTTAATATAAGAAACTGTTGATAAATAAATTTGAATACTTATTAAGCTCCATTGTTTCTTTATTCAAAATCCATTGGAAATCATTAGCAAAGCGATTACCTTTTTCAACATCTTAAAATTCTTTTTGTGGTCATTGTTTCAAAATAAGTCAACATATCAGATTGAAGAAGTACCTAATAGCGCCTAGAATCCGCCAATCTCGCAGTAAGTACCAAATGTCTATACCCAAGCCAAAAGATCAGCATGAACATCATAACCACGATTGTTCATTATGCCAAAACCCCCCTGACGAATACATGACAACATGTGTCGGTTGTCAAAATATTCTTCACAAAAAATGTCGTCAGACCGCTGACAACATAAGCTTTAAATGCCCTTCTTGTTCATCCATGAGGCCAAACTCACCTTCGTTAAGTACAACAAGTAGAATCTCAAATCGCTCTCGTATTTCGCAGTCTCGAATATTTGAGTTACAACTGAAAAAACTAGAAGACGAGCGGAGACTTAATAAAGATATTTAGATAAAAAATACAAACTTCTAGAGGAAGCCGAAATTCAAAGTGATATTTTGTCTACAAAGAGTCAATCTGTACAAAACTGGGTGAAGCAAACGCAATGTGAAATGCAGGTGTCAGAGAGTTGTTCTAATAACACTTTAACCAATAAAATTGTTAAGGACTCTACCCTAAATCAAGCAGTATACTTGACCAATGAAACCTCTGATGTGTCTACAAGACCCGCAGAACAAACTGCCAAATAATATTTATACCACTTGTAGTAGCCAGCCTATATTGAACCAACATTTAGATTCGATTAGCAGAACTATTGCACCAACCTTAACAACGAACACCGAAGGTGTACAGAGTTCAACAGTTTAGCAGCACGATGCAAAATTTAAAGTTTCCAACGCAAACTACATACTATACTTCTATACCAAATAATTGTTCAAATATAATTTGGTCAACAAGAACTGTTAATGACACAAATGTAATACCACAAGATTGTATTTATCATGTGCCAACATCGGTCACCTCCGCTGCCATACATTCATCTTGTATAACGTCTAATATACCAAATTGTACGGTAAACACTGCCACTAATACTGGTTATCAAAAACGAATCCATCTTCCCCCAACTAGTGCCACTACAAACCAGCGAGGGCCGACATTTGCGCCTTTTGACACAAGTAATAATAATCCACAAGTTTTATTTAATTCATTTCCCAGGGAATTTATTACACAGCCACAAAATTTTAATATTGCCAATACAATGCCGTATTCCGAAAATTCAACTGCACAACCATACAGATTAGTGCAAAGCCACATTAGCTCTCGACTGTCGCTTCCAAAAGAACTTCCAGTATTTCCTGGCCAACCTGAAGAATGGCCAACATTTCTCTCTACGTACGAATGGTCTACAGCCGCTTGCGCATTCTCCAATGCAGAAAACCTCATTCGACTACAAAAAGCTTTAAAAGCAGACGCTCTTCACAGTGCCCAGCATATGTTAGTCCATCCAGCCAATGTCCCTGACATTATGCATATGCTTCACATGCTATTTGGTCAACCTGATAAAATAATAAACTCGATCAAAAACAAAATAAAATTAGCACCAACCGTAGACGAAAATAATTTAAAAACACTTACCTCTTTAGCCATTAATGTTCGCGGGCTGTGTTCGACAATTATTGCTGGCAATTTACACGACGAAATAAATAATTCATCCATTTTGCAAGATGTGATACAAAAGCTTCCAGCTTCGTATTAAATGCAATGGGCAGCTGAAAAAACTCAGCTGTTAAACCAAAATAAAAAACAAAATTTGTATGAATTTGACAAATGGTTTTTTAATATAGGTATAAGAGCTAGCAGTATAACAGTTAACTATGCAAATAAAAATCACAAAAGAGAAAAACCAAACAGCAATAACAATAACAAAGGTACATACGTTAATATTCATATATTACAGTGTGGTGTTGATGGTTGTGAATATTATCATCATCCCACTTTACATAGTTATTCTGGTGCAAAAAGTAATAATAAAGACAATAATAACAATAATAATCAAAGTGCGGACAGCACTGAAGTTATAAATATACATGGTGGCAAATTAAAACAAGTTCTTTTTAAAATATTACCTCTTACAGTCTACGGTAATAAAAATGAAGTTAACATGTTCGCATTCATCGACGAGGGATCCTCTATAAGTTTAATGGAAGAAAGCCTAATGAATGAATTGGGAATTCATGGATCTGCCAACCCTTTGTGCTTGAAATGCACCAGAGGTATAGAGAGATGTGAAAATAGTTCACAAAAATTAAAAATTGACATTTCAGGTGAAAATAAAAAAAGGATTTCTATTAATGTAAATACGGTGACGTCACTAGGTCTACCTACACAATCATTAAACTATGAAAGTTTGTCAAAAAAATTTCCACATTTGAACAATTTGCCAATCAAAAGTTATTACAACGCTGAATTGAAGATTCTAATTGGCCTTAACATTTTTAATTTGGGAATTTCGACCAAACTACGACAAGGTGCTCTCCATGAACCATGATGGCTGATATACGGGGCCATAGTTCAAAACAATACTCCAAGTAAGCATCTTAATTTTCATTTTTGCGACTGTAAAGACGATGTAAGTTTAGATGAACTAGTGAAGAGTTTTTACTCCCTCAATAGTGTAGGGATTAATTGTAAAGATCCGCTTGTTAGCAAAGAAGATGAAAGGGCGCTTAGTATTTTAAAACAACATACTCGGTTAAAGTCGAATGGCCATTATAAAACTTCTTTATTGTGGAGATTTGATATTCTAGATCTTCCAGATAGTTTTGATATGGCAATGAGGCGATTGATTTGCCTTGAACGTAAATTATTAAAAAATGTTGAACTTCTTAAGGTGTTTAAAACTACAATTGAAAAGTATTTAAGTAAAGGTTATATTCGCAAACTAAATAAAGAGGAAACCAAAAAAGGTGGTAAAGTGTGGTATTTACCAATTTTTGCTGTTTTTTTTAATAAAAATAAGCCCGGTAAATCGCGAGTCGTTTGGGACGCAGCAGCAACAACAAATGGTTTATCTTTAAATTTATTCTTATTGAAGGGCCCTGATCTACTTGTATCGCTGCCAGCTGTTTTATTTTCGTTTCGCCAAAAGGCTGTTGCCGTATGTGGGGACATTGAAGAAATGTTCCATCAAATTTTTATGCGTCCAGAGGACAGAAATGTGCAGCGCTTTTTATGGCGGGATTGTAATCGAAATAAGGAACCTGAAGTTTACGTTATGGACGTTATGATATTCGGTGCCACATGTGCCCCTAGCATTTCGCAATATATTAAGAATTTAAACGCCTCTAAGTTCGAAAATCAATTTCCTGAAGCTTCAAAGGTTATAAAAGAAAACCATTATGTCGACGATCTGTTGTGTTCGGTGGATACTACTCAAGAAGCTATTAATTTGATTAAAGACGTTAAATTTATTCATCAACAAGGTGGTTTTAATATAAGAAATTGGATTTCTAATAACAAATACGTCTTAAGTAAAGTTTCTGGTCACAATTATAACGATAAAAAAATGCTTAAACCTCAGTGGGGAGAAACAAGTCGAAAAGGTTCTTGGGGTGTTTTGGGAGCATCAGGAAGATGTTATTACTTTTAAAATTTCTTTAAGGTTTATGGAAAGCGAAATATTTACTGGCAAAACAAAACCAACTAAACGTGAGATGCTTCGTTTAGTAATGTCGATTTACGATCCACTAGGTCTTATCGGTAACATAATAATGTACGTAAAAATTTTACTTCAAGAGGTATGGCGATCTAAAGTAGACTGGGCCGAAGAAATTTCGCAAGATTTAATAGGTAAATGGACTCAGTGGCTAAATTTCCTGCCAAGTATTGAAAACATTAAAATTCCCCGATGTTATTTAAAAAGAATTGCTACTTATGATAACGTTAAGGTCCAATTACACACATTTGTCGATGCAAGCAAAGACGGATACGCTGCGGTATCTTATTTTCGTATAGCAAGGGATCAGACAGTCATCTGTTCTATTATTGGTTCAAAAACCAGAGTAGCTCCATTAAAAATAACATCGGTTCCGCGCCTTGAGCTTATGGCAGCTAAATATATCTGTGAAAATCATAAAATTAAAATTACGAAAAGGTTTTTTTGGTCCGATTCTAAAGCGGTTTTAAGTTAACTCTCTGCATCGGAAATATAGTCAATTCGTGGCTTTTAGAATCTCTGAAATTCTAGAATTATCAGCAATTAGTGACTGGCGATGGATTACAACAAAAGAAAATGTAGCAGATGAAGCTACTAAGTGGGTTCGAGTTCCTCTAATTTGTAACTCGAGCAGGTGGTTTTCAGGTCCTGAATTTCTTTATCAACCGGAACACTATTGGCCAGGCGGAAACGGTTATAGAGAAACAACTTTAGAAGAGATTTCTCAGTACGCTCTTAAAATCTCATCCTCAGAGCCTCTGGTAACACAAACCCGTTTTTCCAAGTGGAATCGTTTTTTACGCGCTACTGCCTTTGTCTTTCGTTTTATATTAAACTGTCGAACAAAAGATCACAAAAAGGCGAACTCTGCCAGGAAGAGTTATTAAAGGCCGAACGTTATTTATATCAGCAGGCTCAAAATGAAAAATATTACGCGAAAATTTCTTGCCTTAAAAATTAAAAACCTGTTCCAAAATCTAGTGAAATTTATAAAAAGTCTCCTATTCTAGATACGAATATTGTCCTGAGAGCAGATACTAGAGTAGCTGCCGCAGATATTCCTCAAGAACAAAAGCAACCTATAATATAGCCCAAGTCTAGCTACATAACTAGGCTTATTATTCTTCACTTTCATCAACGGTATTACCACTTGCACCACGAAACGGTTATAAATGAAATACGTCAAAAATATTCAATTCCCAAATTAAGAGTCATATAAAAGTCCATAATGCTAAAATGTCAGTGATGTAAAGTTTACAAAGCAGTTCCTAAAGTTCTCCAATTGGCAAAATTGCCAAGAGCTCGTCTAGCTTAATATACAGCTCCATTTACCTACAGTGGTGTCGATTTTATTGGTCCATTAACTGTTACAGTAAACCGCCATAGGGAGAAAAGGTACGGTGTTCTGTTTACATGTTTAACAATTAGGGCTGTGCACATAGAAGTGGCACACTCACTTATCACTAGTTCGTGCATATTAGCCATCCGCAATTTCATGGCTAGAACAGGAATTCCACGTAAATTTTTTAGTGATAATGGCACAAATTTTATTGGTACAGAGCGCGAACTTCGTGAAGCAATGGTCAACATTGACAAAAACGAATTTGTGAAAACTTTTTCCAGCACAACGACGACATGGAACTTTAATCCGCCAGCCTCACCTCATATGGGAGGCGCTTGGGAGCGCTTAGTTCGTTCCATAAAAACAGTTATGTATAAAATAATACCCATAAGAGCTCCATCTGATAAGCTGTTGTTAAGTATGTTATTAGAAGTGGAGAATATTATTAATTTTTGGCCATTGGCCTACGTTCCCGTTGATGATACAACTAATGATCCACTTCCTTGTTGGTAGTTCTAGTGGCTTGAAACCTTTATCCAGTTGCAATGATAGTGGCATTGTTTAAAGGCAGAATTGGGTCTTATCACAACAATTTGCTAACATATTCTGGAAAAAGTGGTTGACCGAATATTTGCCTACAATAACATGTCGATCAAAGTGGTTCGAAAAACAAAAAGCAATATGTCAGGGGGACTTGGTTATGATCGTTGATCCTTCTCATCCTCGAAATATTTGGCTACGGGGAAAGGTAAAAAGTGCTAACATCACACGGTATTCGGGAAAGGCCTGTAGCAAAGCTTGCAGTTTTAGACGTCGGCAAGAGAAATTTGCCGAAGAAGACACTTCTTGTCAAATTGCGGGGGGCAATGTTGCAACCACTAACAAAAACTGATAACTGTTATCGATTAACCTCAAGTTATTTATCTATTTACATTTAATAATCTATTACAACTAATGTCATTAGTATATTTTTCGGAATTAACCCTACCCGCGCTAAATATGTGTGTGTATGTACAATATATATTACTCCATTTTAAGTTTTTGTGAAAATAGAGAATTTATTGTTTCTAAGCTGGCGTGGTCCGATCTTCAGTCCGATTATTTTTACAGAAAGTATTAAAAACGTGTATTGTAGTGGTTTCCATACCAAAAAGTAAGCACTTTAATATCTTAATACGTATATATCTTGTAATTTTTGAATAATATTAAACTTAACTCATAGGAATTTTAATATAAGAAACTGTGGATAAATAAATTTGAATACTTATCAAGCTCCATTGTTTCTTTATTCAAAATCCATTGGAAATCATTAGCAAATCGATTACCTTTTTCAACAGTAGTTTTTTGACCTCTTCATCTAGTTCCCGATGTTCCACTTTCCAGTGATTTCGAATACTGGAGATGAACGAATCTGACGTTGCCAATAATATTTAATATATCTTCATTTGTGGAATTTCGTGAATTTTTTCTAGTGTTGTGCTCTCTATAAAATCTTTAATCCTTATTCCTTTTTTGCTGAGCTTCCTCTGATAAATCTCCAAATGGCACCAACTGATATTTAATGACACCTTCTCCATGACAAATGATTTTGTGAACTGTAGCATACATATTTCTCCATGGGTACTTGGTTGTATATATTTTTGCAGTTTTCTTTGCAAAATCTTTATTGCACGCAAGTACTTCTTGGATTATTTTAAATCTAAAAATGAGTTTAAAATCCACACCTGTTATTTCCGACGCTGTTTCTGGATCCGAAAATAATCTTCTTAAGGTATTGCCATCATTTGTTTTGCCTGACCCTTGTTTTGGCTGATCTATAATCAACCCAAATTTGCGATATTCAGCTTGAACATGTTTCCTTTGAACTTCTTAACTCCTTGTTGGTTTCGTTGTTTCTTATTGATCCTGAAGATCCAAAATCCAAATCATAACTGATTTTTAGTATGTGTTGCATAAGTCGTATTCATGCATGTAGTGCTGATAGTCCAACTCATGTGCATCAGTATTATCTAATGATTTTGTCGGGACTTAGTTTAATTGGCTTGATGCTGCATGGCATATGATACATCTGGATGAAGCCTTCTTGTTAGTCAAAGCCTGGCCTTCTTTTCCATCAATCATTGTTAGCACTTGTTATCTAACTTCAATTTGCTGCCCATCTAAATCTAATTGTAATGGCTGTAGTGTTGCAATTTGGGCCTTAATATCACTAATTTCTTTGTTAATGGCATCATGAGTTTCTCTTTTGAATTCAAATTTTATAGGCCTGCAGTATTTCGTTAAAGATGGTGTCTCATTTTTCCAAATATCCTTTGCTTGCGTTGTACTAGTCGAAGGCTCTGAATCTTCCAAATAAAATTTTAATCGCAATGGTACAAATGATACCGTGAACATATCTGAGCCCGAAATATTTTCACATACTACTTGCTTGTATTGTTTTTGTCCGGAAGAACCATCACATCCCCATTTACAAAAAAGAATTAACTTTGTGTTTCCATTTTTTTTAACTCATTTCCATTGATTGAAGCAACCGTTCGGCTGTGTGATCAAGTATGTATGTATGTATGTATGTATGTATGCATGTATGTATGTATGTATGTATGTATGTGTGTATGTATGTATGTATGTATGTATGTATGTAGGTATGTATTTTTTATTTATTTATTTATTTATTTAATCACGGTCTATGGACTAAAATCCTTACAGACCAATAAAATAATCTACATTTTATTAAGAAACTTAACTAATGGCTTACATTTAAGAACAAAATGATGTTACGTTTTATAATATTGACATTTACAGGGTAATCAATAAAATTATAGAAATCATTAAAAGTTTTGAATAATCTCCTTAAGGGGTCAGCGTTTGCATAATTAGTTTGAAAACACTGTAGATGAAGTGGTGCGAAGTTCCGAGTTGATCTTAGAGGTACATTGAAGTTAATTGTCTTTAGCAGGAACTCTGAAGAAATTAAACCATTTAATAAATTTACTAAAAAAGCAACGTTAAGCACGATGCGTCTACTTTCCAAAGTCGGCAAATTAATTATAGAGAGCCTTGCAGAATATGGGAGAAGATTCACATTTGCATTCCATGTTGTATTTCCCAGACAAAATAGAAGAAATTGTTTTTGAACAGCGCTTCTTGTGATAGTCAATGTAGGGATCCCAAATAATGGAACCGTATTCCAGGATAGGCCTTACTAAGGATGTGTACAAACGTTTGGTTATTATAGGATCAGTAAATTCTTTAGCCCATCGTTTGATAAAAGCAAGCACGCCACGAGCTTTATTTACCATCATGATAATATGTTTATTAAAGTTTAATTTACTATCAAGGAGTACTCCTAAATCCAGAAACTCCGTCACTAATTCTAGCTGATTTCCACCTAAGGAAAAACGACCATCCTCATTCCAATATCGTGAAAATCGCATATGTTTGAATTTTTTTAATTAAGGGCCATCAGGTTGATATTGCACCAATCATAAAATTTGTTTAAATCATGTTGTAAATATTTGCCGTCAGAGATATTATTATGACCTAGAAAAATCTTCACATCATCAGCATACATTAAAACATTGCAAAATTTTATTACACTCGGTAAATCGTTTATAAAAATAGAAAATAAAATCGGTCCCAGGTGGCTCCCTTGAGGAACTCCAGATTTCACGATAATATTTTTAGAGGTGACATTATTGAAGATAGCACACTGTTTCCGACTTGTTAGGTATGACCTGAACCAGTTTATGGTATTTGTAGTGCATCCCATAAGATCAAGTTTTAATAAAAGTAAAAAATGGTTCACTTTATCAAATGCCTTACTAAAATCAGTGTATATGAATCAGTTTGTTGTTTGTTATTAAAGCTTCTATTAACCAGGGTTGTCAGTTGTAAAAGGTTAGTTGTTGTTGAGCAGCAACTTCTGAAGCCGTGTTGATGAATAGATAAAAAAGACGATATTTGGGACAAATATTATCTGTGATACATTTTTCTAATAGTTTTGGGATTGCACTAAGCTTTGCAATACCTCTATAGTTTGTTATGTTTGATTTATTACCGGCCTTGAAGAGTGGAATTATATACGAATCTTTCCAAGATTGAGGAAAATAGCCATGCTCTATAGATTTGTTAAATATTATTTCCAGAGGAGTAGCAAGTGCATTTGCACAATTTTTTAAAACGCAGCTGGGTATACCGTCAGGTCCACTACTAAATGTCAATTTAACGCTTCTAAGAGCAGTTAAAATCTGTGATGTTCTGATCGGAAAAATTTGTATCGGTGGGCTTTCAACAATAGGGTAGGGATATGTGGTATTATTATATTGGGCATCCGAGTAGGTCGTCGAGAATAAGTCTGCAAATAAATTACTTATTTCCAAATTGTTGTTAGATTCAACAGATTGGTAATTCATAACATTGGGATAACCAGTTGATTTACGTTTAGAATTAACGAATTTATAAAACGATTTTGGGTCGCATTTTAAATTGTGTTTAATGGTGTTCAGATAGTTCTTGTAGAGCAGTGAATTCATTAAATTGTAATCTGATCGGGATACAGCATATTTAGCGTAGTCGGAGAGTAAACCACACTTTTTATACCGTTTAAAACATTTATTTTTATATTCTTTAGATTCGATAATCGCTTAGAGTTCCATGGTGGTCCAGTTCTAGTGCATAATCTTACTTTCGGTACACATTCATCAAAATATTTAAAAATAGTAGCGTAGAAGACTTGTATTGTTGAATCAATAGAGGACGGAGTACCACTGCTGTTAGCTAACAAATGCAGCCAATTAGTGTTAAGTAAACGAAAGTTTAATTCCTCATAATTGGCTTTTTTAAAACAGAAAACTTTTTCACTTTGCGTGCCTTTTGTTGATAGCAAACATGGAATGTTAATGCTAAGTTCAAGTGTGGGGTGATAACGATCTTCAGGTATGACAATTGGTTCAGTGCGGGTTAGCGTACTTTCGGTTGGTTCATTTATGAACACTAAGGCGAGTAACTTTTCAGATATGTTACAAACTCCATTAACTTGGAAAAGACACAAAAAAATTTATGTTATTTAACAACACATCCATCCATTCATTAGCTTTAAACGGAGCGTAAAAAAATGAATTAGGTAAAAATTTCCATGAAACATCAGGCATGTTGAAATCGCCAATTGAATCTCCTGGCTCAGTTAATAATGTAGTTGATTCGATTAATTTTACGTGTTCATAGTAAGTAATTTGATTTCTATTTTGACTGGGCGGTATATAGGAACAAGTTATAACGATGTTTTTGTGTTTTAGTTTTATACGTGTAGCTACAAATTCGATTCCCTTGGGAACATTTAAGTCAATTTTTACAGATGAAAAAGTATTATGAACTGCTATCAAGACACCGCCACCTCTTGTGATTGTATCTCTGTCCAGTCTATAAATATTGAATTTATTACATAATATTTCAGAATTGAGTGTATTTTTGTTAAGCCAAGTTTCAGTGAATATAATAACAGGATGATCGAATTCAAAACTATTGATATAAAGTCTAGACAATTTTGTATTTAAGCCACAGACATTTTGATATACAATGTGTAACTGGTTATCAGTTGCATTATTTAGTTTTTTGAAGACATTGGCACAGTTGGTGGAAGACGAGCACAATTATTAACTCTTTGGTTAGATCGCGGTATATATTCTCTAACTAGTGTATATTCAGGCCAAAAAGATGGATTAATTAAATGACTAAATACTTCAGATGAAACAGTAATCTTAAATGATGTAATGCTTCTAGGTTGAGCATATGAGTATTTGTAGGTTATGATGTCTTCATTTAAATTTAATTTACTTTTAACGAAATAGTTTATGTCTTCGATAGTTTCTGATGCAAAACGGGATACAAACAAATGTTTTTTTGGCAAAGCACACGAAGTTCATGAGCCACATTATTATTATCACTTATGTTTGTTAAAGTAGAGTTTTCAACAGCTGCCTTTGATGTTACAGGAGTGACTGACTGATTGATCACCACTGGATGATTTAAATTGGCTGATTCAGAAGTTATTGCCTTATTGTTATTTCGAGCTGACTTACGGCGTTTTTGAGTAGATTGCTGTGGGGAAGCCTGTTTAGAGTCTTGCTGAGTGGGCTCAAAATTATTAAGTGACGAATACTTATCAAACAATTGACCATACTGATATAAGGAACTTGAAACGTTGTTCAATTCGTTTTGAATTTTCAGGAATAAAGTTTTTCTTGCTTGAAAGAAGTTATAAAAATCTGCGCCAACTTTTCTACAGTTTAGACAGCACCAGTGTAAACCATCATGTTTTTGGGTAGCTTCGGCAATAAGAGTTGGTAATCCACTGCATTTGAAATGGACTAAGCCATTACATAACCAGCATACGATCATCCTTTCATCAGGATTTCTTATGGAACATTTATTGAATAAACAGTTCATATTAAAAATTTGATTTGAATAACAAATGCGATAATCGAAGTATTGATGTATAAATTATGTTTTTATTAAAGCGGGAAGAAGAGCGAGATAAAAATGCAAAGTAAAGTTGAAAAATTTGTTTTTTGTTGACAATTTTGTGCTTTAATTTTGTATTGTTTTGTAATTTACTTTTACTATTTATATATTGTATGGATGTTTATGTGATGTTTGTAGTTTTAGATGTAAAATATTTAGAGAGAAAACAGGTTTAAGCTGTTAAAGTTTTGTTATTGTTTTTTGTTTTAAATTTTGTATTGTTTTGAAATTTTGTTGAATAATAATAAAGTGTTTTTGTTTAAATATTGTTTTATTTGTTTTTTTTTTTTTTTATTTTGGTTTGTTTTGTTTTTTGTAAGAATTCTGATTTAATAAAAATAAACTAAACTTTTTAAATATTGTTTTATTGTTTATAAACTTTTAAATAGGTATTAAATCCCGCGCGGAGTTAAAGAAAGAAAGAAAAAACACGTCTGTACTCGACAACGGTTTGAACAATAATGATGTTTGTATGTATATTAGGGGTATAACCAAAATAAGAACCTATCATTACGGTATGGGCAATGTTATACTGATATTAAAAATCGATATCAGGGGTCATTTCGGTCCAAAAACCTTCAGCACCGAATGCAATTTCTAAAACACCAAACATTTTTTTTTTTTGTTTTTTAATTTTTATTACAAAGTAAAAAATTAAAACAAGCTTAATTAAATAACTTATACATTATTGTTGTACATTATAAACTTCAAATTGAGATTTCGTGTAGATTTACAGAACGGAAAAATGTCTTGAACAACTTTCACCGCCCGCTCAGCGCATATATTGCTGCGCTGCTGTTTAAAAATTCTTGATGGCTCCCTAACCCAGTGTCGAATAAAACAGTTGTGAGCGTTATTAAATGTTTCCAATGACTGACTTAAAATTTCAAAGTTTTTTTCATCATAAAAATGGTCCGAAAACCAAACGTCATACCATGCTCCACAAATAAATTCACAAATTGGTTTTAATTCAGTTCGGTAATTTGGAATAAGTATATATGCTAAAATTGCTAGTTCTAGCACGAGAGCTCCAACGAGCATTGCTTATTGGGGGTATAGATTTAAAATTTATGTATGGAAATATGTTATTTTTTTTTGTAATATCTGTATGCTTTGCCGAGCTCATACAAATATTGTATGTCATCACGCCATTTTATATTTTTAGATTCGATGCGTTCTTTATTTTGCTTGTAATTTATTTTTGAATAATCGTTATCACTAATTAATTCATCAACAAAATTGTATGAAATATTTGGGGATGATGTTTTTCCGTGTAGCACCTCATCCATTACATGCCTTAACACTAAATCGAGTACATGGTGTTGGCAACCAATATGTTGTGGGGGTGGATGTTCAATTGTTTTAAAATAGTTTTGAATTTGAGTAATAACTCCATTTTTTCCCCCGTGTTTTCGTTTATGGTATCAGTTATTATAATTTTAAATGATTGCCATAAATCAAATTGATCTAGAGTTTCTTTTATTCCTTTAAAAATTGTCGATGCTTTTCCATCGTCTACAACTAAAACCGCTAATTTTATTTCTTTTGTTTCATTTTTCAAAACTATAACCTGAATTTCTTTTTTGCCAATCTTTTTCCCATCAAAGTGTAAACACCAGCTTTCGTTTTTTAGAGTACTTTTGTATTCTTGTAGCTTTGGTTCTGCCTGTTTAATCACTGCTTTATAAATAGCGGGTTGCGATGGTGTTGGAATATTAATACCCGAATTCGCCAACTGTTTGCAAATTTTGGAAGCTTTTTTAGTACTAACGTTAACTTGCGTTACCAAATTAACCACTGTAATTAAAGGTGATACATACGGTTGTCTCGTAACATGCTTGTAGACGGTATCGTAGTCGGTATCAATGGACTCTTGATCTTCATCGAATATTGACACTGAATCGGACATAATGTCTGAAACCGAATCTGAATCTACCTTCATATTATCATTTTTACTGGTGATATCAAAGATTGTTTCAAAATTATTATTTTCTTTAGGACGTTTTACAATTTTTTTATACTTAAGCATTAACGCTTTTACTTTCCGTACTACCGATTTAAAATATATTTTTGGAACATTCATTTTACTCCACAAATCCATCAGCTCTTTTGAAATAAGTTTACATCTTTTAGTTTTGGACTTTTCTATTTTTGCTAGGCCATAAAATCGGCCAACAATATTTTTTTTTCGGCATTTTGTTCCATTCGCTGAATGGTTTTTCTATATTTTCAATATTTTTAAATTTAACTTTGCTATTTTTGAGATCAGTTATATGTCTGATTAGATTTGCATTTTCTTGCACACATATTTTACTTTTTTTAAACGACATTATTATAAATAAAAACGAAAAACACGGATCAAATACGGTTTAAAAGGAAAAAACACGATAAAATCGGGAAAAAAAACTTACAACACACGAAAATATTTATCAAATAATATTACATAATTCAAAAATTTGACAGTTTTTACTGTAAGACACAATTTGCCAATTTTAATAATCAAACAAGTAGAAATTTCTTAACTAATTCTGAGCTATATTAAAAAAAAGAAAAATAATTAAAAATGTCTATGAAAATAATAAATATTTTAACGCATATGTTTTATAATGGGAATCCTTCCCTTTCTCTAGTTTCCAGAAGCAGATAACGCGGAGAAAACGTACAATAACATTACATAAAATTATTTGTTTTTAGTTTGACTATTGATTTTTTTTTGGTGGGAGTCCTTCCCCAAAAAATATTTGTGGGAACATTTAAGAAGTTAATATTAATAAAAATATATGTATTTTTACGTAATATTTTTGTCGCATAAACTGTAATATAAATTTTTATGGTGAGTATCCTTCCCTTGTACCGTTTGTTTGGTTTCTTTTTTTTTGGAATGCAAGGAATTGCCATTTCATAAAAAAAAAACACGAAATGCAAAGACCAGCATGGCTTTCGACTCTAGAATTATGGATTTCCTGTAAAACTGATAAAAATTATAAGCTAAAATGTCATCGCGATCGGTGCCGAACCTTTTTGAACGCTCGCGAAAAATGGAAGGCCCATTTCTTCATATTTTTTTATGCACTATCTCACTATGATAGGTCCTTTTTGATATTTGAAAAAAAAAAAAAAAAATGCAAATGTATGTATGGTAATGGTATGTATGAATGCATGCATGTATGTATGTATGTTTGTATGTATGTATGTATGTATGTATGTATGTATGTATGTATTTATGTATGTATGCATGCATGCATGTATGTACGTATGTATGTCTGTATGTATGTATGTATGTATGTATGTATGTATGTATGTATGTATGTATGCATGTATGTATGTATGTATGTATGTATGTATGTATGTATGTATGTATGTATGTATATATGTATATATGTATGTTTGTAGGTATGGATGTATGTATGTATGTATGTATATATATATGTTTGTATGTATGTATGTTTGTATGTATTATTGTATGTATGTATGGATGTATGAATGTATGTATGTGTGTATGAATGGATGTATATATGTATGTATGTATGTATGCATGTATGTTTGTATGTATGCATGTATGTATGTATGTATATGGGTATGTATGTACGTATGTATGTATCTATGTATGTATGTATATATGAATGTATGTATGTATGTATGTATGTATGTATGTATGTATGTATGTATGTTTTTTTATTGAGGCAGGTGTAAAATCTTGCATAAGATACCCGTGACTTTCCCACGGGGTATGTCGGATTCTTACCGACTAAAAACACCTCCTACGTCATTCAGCAACCCTGCGCAACTGTCCATAGAGATATTGCATCGCAAGGTCCGAAAGCCATGTTTAGGCTACGTCCATTGTCTGAGATGTCCTCAGTCTCTCCTCTATTGCCAATTTTTGATGGATATTTTTAATCATCGAGCATACTGCATCCCAGTGTTCCTTTTTGTTTAGGATTATGCTTACAATATTTTGCACGCTCAATTGTGTCCCAATCTCTTCTTCCGCTCTCTGCCGTTCGTGTCTGAAGCGGGGGCAGTAGAACGTGACGTGTTCTGAATCTTCCGCTTGGTTCGGGCATTGAGGACAGTATGCGGTACTGTCCAGGTCAAACCTATACAGGTAACTTCTATACCCTCCGTGTCCAGAAAGGAATTGCGTCAAGTAGTAGTTTACTTCTCCATGTCCACTGTAGAACCATACGTGTATTTTTGGGATAAGTTTGAAAGTAAATCTCCCCTTACGGCTTGCTTCCCATCTACTCTGCCATTGTCTAACGGATTTGTCTCTTTCAAGTTTGCGTACACTGCTGATGGGTTGTAGTGAGCTTCTCCTTATATCATCCAATCGTTTAGCTTCCTCTGCCAAGATATCTATGGGGATTATTCCCGCTATGACTTGGGCCGCTTCATCAGAGATCAACTTATTCGCTATGCTTTTTACTTGCAAAGCCCCTAACCATATGGGGGCGGCGTAGAGAATAACTGAGCTCACCACTGTAGATATTACTTTCCTTTTACCTTGCCCAGGTCCACCTACATTTGGCATCATTCCTTCCAGTGCGGCTCTGACGTTTGACGCCTTGTTAGCAATATATTCGATATGTGCTCTAAAATTTTATCTCGCATCAATAATAACTCCCAGAAATTTCAAGCTTGGTTTTGAAGTAATTTGGTGTTCTCCTACTAATACTCTCATGTTTTCCCTTTTCCGCCTACTAGTAACGAGTAAGACCTCTGTTTTATGCTCTGCGAGCTCTAGGTCTGCACCTTTCATCCAGTTTTGGATAGTCCAGACTACCTCGTTGGAGATAAGCTCAACTTCATCTATAAATCTTGCCGCGACCGTAACAGCTTTGTCGTCGGCGAAACCTACTATGTTTGCTTCCGGTGGGATATTGAGCTCGAGTACATCATTGTACATTATATTCCACAGTAGTGGACCAAGCACCGAACCTTGCGGAACTCCCGCAGTGACTTTTTGTGTTACAACGCCTTCGTCGGTGTTGTAGCATAGCTTTCTGTCCGTGAAGTAGCTTTCTATTACCTTAGCTAGGTATGTCGGTATTCCAATTCTATTTAGCTTTTGGATTATAAGTGCCCAATTTGCAGAGTTAAAAGCGTTTTAAACATCCAACGTTATTATGGCACAATACTTTCTACTTGATCCCTTCCCTTCTATCGCAGTTCGGGCATTTTCTACCAATGTACGTATCGCATCGATGGTCGATCTAGCCTTCCGAAATCCGTATTGTCGGCTCGAAAGCCCGCCCTTTGCCTCTACAATGGGCAGTAATCTATTACATACGATTTTCTCAAAAACTTTCCCGTGTGTCTAGTAAACATATTGGTCTATAAGATGAGGGAACCCCTTGTGGTTTATTGGGTTTCGGTATTAGCACCAGATCTTGTTTTTTCCACTGTTCTGGGAAGACGCCTTCCCTTAAACATTTGTTAAATACCTCTGCGAATGAGTTTGTCGCCATTTTAATGGCTGTCTTTAATGCGTTGCTTGGGATTCCATCCGGTCCTGGAGCTTTGTTGTCCCCGATTTTCTCAGTTATTTTTATAACTTCGTCTTCTGTTACCAATGGTATATTTTCTACTGGTGTTATAATTGTCGCTCCTCGCAGGACATTCCCGTGTTCGGGGAACAGGGATTTTACAATTCTTTCCAGCAAGATCGGGCAATTTGGTTGCGGGGATTTCCTGTTCTTAAGTCGCGATGTAACCACTCGGTATGCCTTACCCCAAGGGTCTGCGTTTGCCTCAAGGCATATCTTATTGAAATTATTTCTCTTGCTCCTTATAATAGCATGTTGGAAGTGCCGTCTTGCCACCTGAAATTTGCCATATGCCTCGTCAAAATCAGCCCGGCCTCTACAACGTGTTGCTCGTCTTCTGGCTCGTAGACACTCCGATCGAAGATTCTGTGTTCCACCAATAGTTTGGGGGGCAATTTCTTGTTACTCTACGTTTTGGCATAGATGCGTCGCATGACCTTTTGAGTGCCAGTGAAATTTTTTCGACCCTTTCCGCTGCTGTACCACTCAGTTCTAGGTTGTTTTCAAATTCCTGCTTGAAGACTTCTACGTCGAGTCGCTTAGAGGCCCAGCCAACATAGCCCTCCTTGGAATCCCTTTTAGCTGAATATTTTCCGTTAATTGAGAATATATGATGAGCGCTGTGGGTGTATTGGTCACTGACCTTCCAATTTATATCCCTTGCTAATGAAGTACTCATAAAAGTTAGGTCCACGATCGAGCTTCTTCCAGTAGTGGAGAAAGTTGGAGTATTACCACTATTTCCGCCAGAAAGTGCTTCGAGTAAAATACGGCCTCTGGTATTTGTTTTCCTGCTTTCCCATTCCACTGCCCACGCGTTGAAGTCTCCTGCAATAATATTTGGATTATATTTATCCGAGTCACTTAACAAAGTATCCAGCATATGTTCGAATTCACTTATCGTTGCACTGGGGCGTGCAAATCAACAATATATATGTATACCGCCGATGTATATATATGTAGCCCTTGTAAATCCATCACTTAAGTGATCTGAGATTTTCTCTATGGCTTTGTTGCCGCATGCCCAGACTGCAGCTTTGCCCGTCTGATCGTTCACACAAACATTTTCACTCATGTCCTTATATTGCTCGCATAGAATGGCAGTGATGGAAAATTCAGTACTTTGGTACTATTTTCAGTACTTTTTCTTTCTATAAATACCACAGTACCCCCACGTCAGTTTTAGTACTCTTGTTTATGCTTTCTTGCAAAGAAATCCAGGGTGACTCATTGACAATATATTCTACGTGACAATAACATACAGTGTACACATACAATATATTTTTTGAAAAAATGTGGATATTCTTCAAGCACCAATGTCATTTTGAATGCGTTTGCACTACTATTCGATAACAACATAACATAGTATATATTTACTCGCCAATAGTTAACAAACATATTTTGAATACCACTAGAAAATATGTAATCAACTTTTTGTTCCGGAATTAAGAACGAAATTAAATATGTGCTCTGAAACTTAGCAAAAAATGGAGGCTGTTTCCGTTGGGTAAAAATTAATACATTTCTAGGAAGTACAGACCTATACACAGCAAAAAAGCAAATGCTAAATTAACAAGGTGCCATGTTGATTGTAAATCATAGTAAATTTCTGCAAAAGTACGGCTTTATTTAAAATTATCATTGTTTCATATTAATTTTAAATGAAAAATTTAAAAATAATATTTTTTCAATATTTAATCAATAAAATCATGCTTTACGTGTTTTGTGTGGAAACAACTTCAACACTACAAGAAGAAAAACATACATTACATAAACATAAACATTGTTTTCATATTTTATAATATTTATAAAAAGAAGAAAAATTCCCTTTTTTTTTTTGCTATAAATTTTTAGTTAAATACATAAAATTTTCTACTGGTGTCTTTTAATTTTGAGTGCTTCTATAAACATCGGGAGAAACAACAACGTGAACCATGTGCATCAGGAAAATAAATAATAAAATTTTTTCTCCCCCTCTCTAGATGATTTTACATTGCTTTTTTCTGTGTGTAATGACATTTGCATTTACATATACTTTTATATTTAAATGTATTAATTTTTAGTTTGTTAAGCAAACTTTTATATTTTTTATATAAAAATTAATTAATTTAATGTTTAATTTTTTTTAAATTATTGTGTTTTTTTAGTATAGTTTTAAATAAAAAATATGTTTTTTAAAAAGTACCAAAGTGTTGAATAAAGTACTCTTTTGCTTGGTGGTCAGTACCATCTCAATTTTTCAATTTTCCATCACTGTAGAATGGCGACGTAAACACGAGTTTCGCAGACAGTCTGCGAAAGCAAGTCCTGCGCCGCCTGACAGTGGTTGAGTTTTAATTGTAAAACCCTCATTTTCGCAGTTTGCTAAAAGCCCGTCTGAAGACGGGGCAACGTCCGCTCCCTGCCACGTGGCTTACAAGTGCGCCCTCCACCTCTTTGCAAAATATGCAATTTGGACTCCTGATACAGTCTTTCGCGATATGACCGCTTTCTCCACACTTCCTACATAGATTCGACCTATCGTGAGGTTTTGTGCACGATGAGGAAACATGTCCATATTCTAGGCATCGGAAGCATTTCCGTAGAAGCACCTTTTGCCGCAGCCGGCATACCACCCATCCGATTTTCACATTGCCAATTTCTAGGGCTCTTTCGCCATGCTCAACTGGTAGACTAATCGTTGCTATCTGTGTACCGCCGTAGGCCTTTTTTAAGACTCCTTACGTCTGATTCTCTAAGTTCCGATACTCCCAGTAGGGCGTTTAGAGCTCTACATATATCGTCTTTTGTCGTAATCTCATCGATGTCCTTGCATTCAATCATTATCTCCGCTGTGCGTGTTACAATATTTGCTTGCATCCCCACCGATTTTTCCACTTTTCCTTGAAACTGTTTTACACTTTCATTGTCGTTTATGTTAATCTCCAAAAGTAGGTCTCCCTTCAGGGTTCTTCTTATACGAGAAACTCGTTCCCCGGGGTCCTTAAGGTTTGGATCCGATTTCATATGTTTTAGTATGTCTTCATAGCTTGTTTCTCCCTTCGTTGCTATGATCATTACATCTTTCACTTCCTTTCTTTTTCGAGGTTTCTCTTTGGGTTTCCTTCTGCGCTTCTTTTTTTGTTTTCACAGTTTTCCAAGGGTTAGTCTCCTCACCGGTATTTGGTTTCTCTGTGACATCCTTGCTTACCACCTGCGTGTCGTTTTGTATTTTACCTGCTCTTTTACTTCTTTTAGCTTGATTGGGTTCTGGTGATACTTCCTCCGATTCTCTTCCCCGCTTAGAGTCTTTTCCAGGTAGTCGCTTCTCCTGGGTTGTTTGGGTTAGCCGATCCATTGTTTCAGGGACCTAGGTGCCACCCTGCTTGACACTTCAGTTCTAACCTTATTGTACATTGCCTTTATGGCTCTTGCCTTCTCCTTAATGGCGTGGTGTACGTTGGTCTTATCCTTCATAAACTCTATCAGACCTGATATAAGATTTCCGAGTTCTACGAAATTTTCGTTTCCCGAGCCATCCTCCAACTGCTTTGGGTGTTGTTCACTCAGTATGGTATGCTCCATCTGTGGCGAACCACTTTGCATTGTGGGTGGGGATCTTGGAATTCCAGAGTTTCTTCGAAAAGGGTTTTACATATTCCACCGCTCCTTGTTTGTGCTGCATGTAGTCTTACCTTCTAATTCAGCCAGGTGTTCTACCGAGTTCGAAGTATTACGGTAATTTGATTTCGACAATTGAGAGCCCGTTTTCTCACTCTCCAAAGCCGGGTAGGGGTTTCTGGGGTTTGTGCGTTTTATACCTATCCGCCAGGCGATGTTGTTACGGCCGTTCCTAACATGGATGCAGACGCCGATCAGGAAGCCGTCCACTATGGATACCGCCGCGCCTGGGTTTTTACCCGCTAAATTGGCCGCCCCTAAGAAGGGAAACCGGCGCCAACTAGATTTCCGGTTTTTACTGGAGCAACCACGGAGGCGTCACTCTCCTAGCTACTCCTCTCTTGAGTGTACCCCCTGTGGGAGTTAGCCTGCATATCTGCAGGCGTTTCAGCAATCCGCCATCTTCTGACCCCCATAGTAGCCTGAGACCAGCCCTATGTATGTATGTATTTATGTATGTATGTATGTATATATGTATGTATGTATGTATGTATGTATATATGTATGTATGTATGTATGTTTGCATGTATGTATGTATGTATGTATGTATGTATGTATGTATGTATGTATTTTTTTTTTTTTTTTTTTGTGATTGGAGGTGGAAACCTTCGATAGGTCCCAGGCGGGTATGTCGGATTTTTCCCGACTAAAACCACCTCCACCGTCAACTCCACACTCTACGGGACTGCCGTTAGGTATTACTTCGTAGGGTGGGTGGCCTGTTTGGCCGCGTCCATTTGGTTTTTCGTTCCTTTGATTTTACTTTGCTTCCATTGTTGTTCTTTGCTGCTCATTGTTGTGTTGGTCTGAGATTCCTGAGCTGTTCCTCTCTTCGCAATAACTCGTTTACCAATGTAATGAAAGTTGTAATGCTGTTCCAGTTTTTCTCTGACTCCAGCATGACATTCACGATGTTTTCCGGTGATAGGTTGCGTCCCAATTGTGATTCCAGAATCCTTCTCTCCCCATTAAATCGTTGAACATTACATGTTCTACAGTTTCATCCTGATCTGGACAAGCGGGACACCTCGCGGAGTCATCGTGTCCGAATCGATATAGATAGCTTCTGTAGCCACCATGTCCCGTTAGAAACTGTGTCAGATGATAACATATCTCCCCATGTTTGCGATTCATCCAGTTTTCCACATTTGGGATTAACCTATATGTCCACCGCCCACATGTAGAATGTTCCCATCTTCTTTGCCAGTTCAGTATAGACCTGAGTCTTTCAGTTTGTCGAATAGTTTTCGGCTGGATGTGGTGGTTCTCCTTTTTTTCTGAGTATATGTTTGAAGACTCCCTGGCAGTTATGTCGATCGGGATGATACCCGCTATCACACATGCTGCATCCAGAGATATTGTGCGGTACCCGCTACAAACTCGAAGGCAACTTCTGCGGAAGATAGATACCATATCTTTCCTGGAGTTGCACCTTAGTGAATCTACCCACAAGGGTGCTCCATAAAGAAGTATAGAGTTTGCAACTCTTGATAGTAGAAGTCTACGGCTATGCCTAGGTCCACCTATATTTGGCATCATTCTAGCCAATGAACTTACTACCTTAGATGCCTTTTCACAGGAGTAGTCCGTATGCCTTTTGAAATTTAATCTGCTATCGATTATCACACCCAGGTATTTGATGGCGTCCGTAGAAATGATTTCGCTCTTTCCAATTTTAAGATGTAGAACTTCTTTGGATCTCTTGCTGCTGATCAACACCGCTTCTGTCTTCTGTTCTGCCAGTTGTAGCTCTAAGGATTCGAGCCACGTTTTTACGGTTCTGATGGTTTCGTTTGCATAGAGCTGCACTTCATCAATATTTCCAGCTTGGACTACCACAGCTACGTCATCCGCGAAGCCCACGATCTTTGCCTCCTTGGGCACCTTTAGCTTGAACACTCCGTCATACATAACGTTCCATAGCAGTGGACCAAGAACTGATCCCTGCGGGACTCCCGCTGTGACATTTGTTGATACTGTGCCGTTATCCGTTTCGTACCACAGCGTCCTTACCGAAAGATAGTCATTCACTATTCTTATAAGGTACTCGGGGATATTAAGCCTTTGCAGTGATGTTATTAT
>OX031006.1:118478128-118568128 GCA_943735925.1 Pollenia amentaria | reverse complement strand
AATATAGCTAAATAAATATTTTTTTTTTTTTTTTATTTACAATTTATTGTTATTAATTTTATTTGTATTGGAATACATTTTATTTACTGAAATTAGTGAAAATAAATATAAAATAAAATAAAAGGAAAATAAAAAACATGTATATATAAATTTTTGTTTTATAATTATTTTTTATTATAGATTAATGTATAAGAATTAATTAGATTTACTACAGTTGCTTTTCTTAAATGATAAACTGTGCACCTGCACGGACTAGGACCCTCCTCACAAGTCGGACTGTACCACGGGCAGCATTAAAAATGTGGCTCTGCATCGTTAAAATCCCCAACACCAAACTCCTCATTTTCATCCATCATACTCAAAAAATGTTGTATGCACTCCCTGTGCTTGAACATCAAAACATCCTAATTTAAAGTTGGCTGCAGAAGATACTAATTTTGTATTGCTATCATCTTTAACAAATCCTTCTACATATATAAAACTTTCCGACGGCAAAACATACAAGTCCTGATTTTGTATTGTAATACGAATTTCATCGTTATTATTGTAAGATTGTAAATATGGGGTATACGTATGGTAGGCCTTTTTAATTATATTTTCATCGGACAAAGGTTTATCTAGAACATCTATTATTGAACTCATGGTTTCTTTAATTTTAAATTTAATGATTTTAGAAATTCTTTATTTGATTGCGTTAAGTTTATATTTTTTTAATGAATTCTTTGAATTTAATTTATTTTTCAATATTTTGTTAGCAGAAGAAGAAGAAGAATGTAATACTTTGTTTTTAAGTATATTCTTCTTGTAAATTATCATTATTTTATTGGCCTTAAATGTAATCGAATTGTAATTTCCTCTCCTCGGAAATTAAGTAAATCACCGTTTTGATCAACCACTCGCAGAGTAAGGGAGCTTATCTCTCGACAGTTGACTGGCAAATAGATGAGATTCCTAGGAATCTCATCTATTTTATACCCAGGTGGGACAATAATGCCAAACTCATGCAAAGTATATGCTTGGGAGTTATTCATGTATGTGTTGACAGCTATATTACTCTCAATTCGTAAAAGATTTACCTTAAAAATATTAACTGGAAGATCTGAGTAATAGTCTTTATGAGGTAATAAAATATTTTCTTTAAATCCTAAAAGCTTGCCAATTGTATTTTCCTTATTAAAGTATATTGGATCATTAGAGTTTTTTATTCTAACTTGCATCGTATTATTATTAGCCTCAATATTAATTTTATTTTCAGAACTATATCGTTGATATTGTTCTTTAATATAATCAACTATGTCGTTTAGTTCATAAGATCCAATCGGAATTTCAATTGCTTGTTCACCAATATGAAACATATTATTATATACATCTACATTTGGAATACTATTATATGAATGAAATTCTGTAAGTGCACACTCATTTTTTCCATCTAACTCAATTGGAGGAAAATGGTTAGCTGTCAACTCTGTTGAGTTAGAGCTTAACGTTAGAGTTATTGACATTTCGACTGTTGAATTGTAAATAAAGTTAAAAACGTAATATTCTTTATTTAAAAATAATTTATTTAATTTTTTTTTTCTTATTTAATAATTATACATTAACTCTTAGGTACTATTATTATTATTATTGTATCTACTCTTTCTTACAAACTACAATATATCAATTCTATTTATCCAAGAATTATGTTGATTTGAAAATCCCAACCATTTTACATATGCCATTTCTCCTTTAGTTTTAAGAATTTTTTCAACAAGGTAGGTATCAGGAAGATAGTCTTCCAATATGAATGTTGCGGGATAAGTATTTTTTACGGTTTTAATTTTAAAAATTTCGGTCGTCCAATTGGGTGTGTAACCTTTTTCAAAAATGTGTTTATATTTGCTTATGCGTACAAAATCTCCAACATTAAATTTAGATTTTTTAAATATTTTTAAATGATTGTATACGGTTTTCAATAATTTCATTTCGTTGTTAGAATTAACGTCAATTGGTGCCATTTTAATGGTGCGATGAACTTTGCTATTATATTTATTAATTAGATCTTTGTAAATATGAAGCCAATAATATGAACCATTTAAACTAAATTCTTTCCACATCATTCCTTTTAGAGTTCGATTAAATCGTTCTTTTATCGAGGCTTTCATTATACTATATGTTGAGTAGTGATTGATATTATGGTTGTGCATGAGGGTGTTAAATTGTTTATTGAAAAATTCTTTACCATCATCAGTCTGTAAGTTTTTGGGTACTCGACCTAATTTTAAAATACTTTTCATTGCTTGAAATACTTCAGTTGCTGTTTTGTTTTAAGTGCAACACCCCATGCAAACTTTGAGAAAGTATCAATGATAGTTAACAAATATCGATATTTTTTATTATATGTAGAATAGTTTCCCATTTCAACTAAATCAGCTTGCCAGAGATCATCTATTCCTTTCATTACAACTCTTCGACGTATGAAATTTTTTCGGGCTGGTTTATGAAGTTCATTTACTAAATCTCTTCTTCTTGAATCCATTATTATTATTAAGTCTTCTTTACTTAAGGAAATATTGTTATCTGCTGTTCTTTATTTTTAATATCAACTGCCTATTTCACTAAATGCGAACGAAAGCTATATACTTTCTTATATACTTTGTTATATACTTTCTGATTTAAGATTTTGATTCTTCTTTCAAAATCATTTTTAATTTTCTCTATTATTTGATAAATTTCATTTATATTCTTGCTTAATTGATCCATTATCTCCTTCTGTGTTTTTTCAATTTGAGATTGCAAAAACATTTTATTGACACCATCATTTTCTTTCAAAGCATTTGACATATGTTTGATTCTTTTGTTTTGAATGTCAATGTTGTTATCTGTATCCATAAAGAACCCAAGCAATTTAGGTGCATTTTTTCATAGAAATTACGCCACTTGCATTGTTAATATAGTGACCAAATTTATCAACAGACATTACTTGATGTTAATTAAATAGTTATTCAATAATGTTAGCTTCGTATAATTCTTCAATAATAGATATAATTTCGTTATTATGATTGCTGTGACCTGCAGCTTGTGATGCGAGCAGGAGTCTTAGTCGATCTATTAACTCATTTGGATCATCCCAGTATATATAGTTTGGTTTATTTGGATTTAAATTCATTAACCCACTTCCCATATAATTTTCTTTTGTTGTTTTTATTGTATCAGATGAACTGGGTGATTGCGGTGTTGTGGTAGATGAATTTTTAGGTTTAATCAATTTGCTAATAATATTCTGATAGTTTTATGCTCTTGTACCCCTTATATAACCATCTGAGACATAACCTCTTTTATACGCATGAGTATTAATTAATATTTTTTTATAAATATCTAACTCGGATTTATCATAGTTTTTTGGTATTTTTTGAAACATTAATGAAAATAAGCCTGGAGTGAGTGCCCATATTTGGTTTCCAACTTGAATCTTATCTTCATTAAATTTAATGTTACTATCTCCAAATTTCCATTCATTATTTGAAAATTTATGTTATCCATATAGTGTGTCTAACTCATGTCTTTTTTCTATATATAACAAATCATTAAAATTTATATGATTATTTAGATTTTCTGCTTCTGGTTGAGAATAAAAATCATCATCATCATCATCATCTTCTTCAGAGTTAATTGCAGCAGTAGATAACACATTATTTTCTGGTTTTATAATTGGAATATTTAAATCTGTTTTAAATTGTTGTTGTTGTTTTGATTCATTTTTAATTTTATTCTTTTCAATTTTAAAATTTACTTTGGTATTTTTCGAACTATTAATAAAATTTTTCAAGGGTTCTGTTATGGGCTTAAATGTATCTTTAAGTTGTTCACGAGTATCCGCTTCACCAATTTTTATACTGCGAAATTTCTTCTTTAAAACATTTCTTGTCTTTATCAGGTCTTTTAAAACTTTTTCATTCATTTTTTTATCGACCATCAGATCAGATATTCGTTAGTTGTCAATGATTTTGTTGTTTTTGTTGTAATATCTTTAAAGGTTGATGACATACTAATACTTGTATGTAATATATTCTATAATTTATAATGTTATAAAATAATCAAACTGCTTTCTATATCTCCCATCATTTAATTCATCATCTATACTTATAACCAAAAATCCATATTTATCCTTCCAACATTCTCTACAAATTTCATGAAACTTTTCGTAACTCATATCGCTACCAACATGATCAGCATATATATGTTTTATATTTATTTCATCTTGCTTAAACATAATAATCATATTAGCATTATCTCTTATTAAATGTTTAGGAATTCTTGTATATGTTTGACATAAGTAGAATGAATCTATATTTCTATGTCTACCCATACAAAAATATGCACGTATATTGTTTTGTTTTTCACATGCAACATCATCGAATATCATAACTGAATTGTTTTGTGCTTCATCAGGGGGTAATACAGAATCATTATTTGAAAACGTGTAATAACCCATTCCTTTAATTGGTGATAATAATTTTCTTAAATATTCATACTTTGGCTGAAATAGTGATTTTGAGTATAAATAGATGTTTTTAAATTTCAGTCCATTAGGACTTTCTAGTAAGCTTATCATACCGTTAGTCTTTCCACAATTTGAAGGACCCACAATAAGCGCACAAATAGAATTCGGTAATATAGAACTATGTCTAGTGTTTAATTTTATATTCGTTGAAGAATCCGTATTACGAACAAAAATATTTTAATGTTGTTTTATTAAGCGCATCTTTATAACTGAATGAAATAATTAAATATTATGTTTTTCTTATAGAATAAAATAAAATAAAATAAAATGGTGATACTCTTTAACTACAAGCTTAATAACAATAAAACTGTCAGAGGAAGAGGTTTAGTCAATAAATTGATAAATTCACTTCCTTTTGAGCTACATCTTCCTGGTTATCAATATTGCGGTCCTGGAACGAAATTACAAAAACGTTTAGAACGAGGTGATAAAGGAATAAATCTATTGGACGCTGCATGTAAAGAACACGATATTGCTTATTCCAAAAGTAAAGAAATAAATATTAGACATCAAGCTGATAAAATTCTTGAGAACAGAGCTTGGGAACGAGTACTTTCAAACAATAGCAGTCTGCCAGAAAAATCATTTGCATATTTGCTTACAAACACAATGAAATCAAAAACTAACCTCGGTATGGGTATGACTAAGCAAAACAAAAGTAATAGACAATCAAAATCGAATAAAGTTATTGGAAGAAAACTGTTCAATTCAACGCTAAAAGCGACAGCAAAAGTGTTAAAAAAAGAAAAACCAACAGATCTTAACGCTGCTATCAAGATTGCACGTAAAACCATTAACAAATCCTTAAAGGGAAGGAAATCTGAAATTGTAATACCACGCGTAATACGTGTTCCAAAAGTTGGTGGTGTTTTACCATTAATACTAATATTAACAGCTTTAGGTGTAATTGGTACCCTATCGAGTGGAGGTGCTAACATAGCAAAAGCAGTTAATGCAGCAAAGAATGCTAAACTCCAACTTGATGAAGCGAGTAGACACAATAAAAGCAAGGAAGCCATAGCAATGGGTAAAGGACTTTACCTTAAACCATATAAGAAAGGATATGGATTAACTTATGAAGAAAAATCAAAAAAACTTCTAAACAAGCTACCCAAGAGGCCATTGACTGATATTGATTTACGAAAATTCTCAAAAAATATTCCTCACTTTAGAGGAATTTTCATGTTAGACTCAATACCAAAACATCCCAAAAATATTGAATGTGGAATAATAAATTTGGATTCTACAATAGGTAGTGGTACACATTAGGTAGCTTACTATAAAAACAATAAACAAATAGAATATTATGATAGTTTTGGAAATTTACAACCACCATTGGAACTAGTTGAATACCTAGGAGGAAATATAAAATATAACTACAATCAAGATCAAATCTATGATTCAGTTAATTGTGGACATTCATGTCTTGAATTTTTGTATAAAATAACTAAAAAGAAATAAATAAATAAAGAAAACAATTAAAATTATTCAAAAAAAAAAAAAAAGAAAACCACTAATTTTTTTTTTATTTATTTTTAGTTTTAACTTTATTATTATTATATTGGTGTAGGCACCTATTGCTATTTTTATCATTAAAATAAAATTTAAAAACTGTTAAAGTTGGCGTATATGGGGTATTTAGAATTGGCTACAAAGATATCATCCTCCTCGAATGGTTTCAATTGCAAGTTTTTCTCCCCTTCCCTGGATATAAGATACGTTCCAGATGATAAATTCTTCAAATCTTCGTCAGTTAGCGTATTGTAGCGATATGGCAAAAACAATACATTATCCTCCAGCTCAATTTTTATTGAGCTCCCATACTTTGTTTTCACTCTACTTGCACTTATAATAATGTGTTAAGATAACACCACAAGATCCTTAATGTGAATTAAGGATTTGCTATAGCTCAGAGTGTTAAATTTATTTATTAAGTTTTTCGAGGGTTCCATTTTCCACAACCGATCACGTTAGTTTCTTTTTTTCAACTGAGATTAAATCAATTTTTAAATCGATCTTAGTATATTTTATTAATTAAGAAAATAGTAATATATATATATATAATGATGTTAAAGAAAGAGATGAACATATACATTTCTTCCCTTTGCTCTAAACAAAGAAGTTGGTATATATAAATATTGAATAAAGCCCCAACTTTAATATGAATATGCTTGATTAAGCTTAACACTTCCACATAAATAAGAATCAATACAGAACAAATTACCGAATGGCATTGAGCAAATAAATATAGTTTTCTCTTTCACTCCAGTTATTAAGTGAAATGTTGTGAAATAATAATAAAAAATTCTTCTGACATTTAACACTTGTATCTAGAAATTTAACAACGAGAAACATTTACAAAAAGGCAACCAAACAAACAACATCAAAAAAAATATGTGTGTTTTAAAAGAATTTACAATAAATTTTTTAAAAACATTTGAGGATGTTTTGATGTTCGAGCACAGGGAGTGCATACAACATTTTTTGAGTATGATGGATGAAAATGAGGAGTTTGGTGTTGGGGATTTTAACGATGCAGAGCCACATTTTGAATGCTGCAAGTGGTACAGTCCGACTTGTGAGGAGGGTCCTAGTCCGTGCAGGTGCACAGTTTATCATTTAAGAAAAACAACTGTAGTAAATCTAATTAATTCTTATACATTAATCTATAATAAAAAATAATTATGAAACAAAAATTTATATATACATGTTTTTTATTTTCCTTTTATTTTATTTTATATTTATTTTCTAATTTCAGTAAATAAAATGTATTCCAATACAAATAAAATTAATAACAATAAATTGTAAATAAAAAAAAAATGTATTTAGCTATATTTATTATGAAGGATGAAATTTCAGCGTTTTGCATCATTGTTTTTGAAGATTCGACAAATGAAATTGGGATTTCAATAACTTGAACCCCATAATTTGAAATGTGATTTCTTCTAGAGATATCATCGTCTTTCATTATATTGAGGAACGTTAGAAATGTTATCATCTGGTATTTCGCATTCTTCAGTTAGACCACAGGTTTCATAGCTAGGTGGTGGTAGTAGTTGATTTAATGCATTCCAATTAATCGGTACATTATTGGTACAACACCTTCTCAGTAAAGTACAATTTGAAGACCAACGCAAATGCTCTGTTATAGATTGATCAGTAGGCTCCCAATTCCAAATTTCAACTTCGCAAAAATAACACTTTGTTTTGTCATAATCTCCACTATAAAACATGCCACTCATAGCTAATTCCCTTTTATCTAACCATTTTAATGGCCAGCATACAAAGGTTTTTAATCGTTCATCTTCTCTATTAAAGTTATCGTTCATGCTATAGCGTGGCGTAAACGGAGATGGTTTAAAATGCTGATCTTCATTGCAATCAAATTTTAAATCTTTAACCATTTTAATTTTTTTTTTTCTATTTAATATTAAGCGCAATTGTTAAAAATACTATTTTAAATCCACGATATATCACAATATACTTGTTATTGAAATAAATTGTATACGCTTTTTATACATGGATATGTTCAACCATTAAAATTATAATATCAGAAATAATAATTTTACTTTTAATAGTTTTTTTTTATTATTTATATTTTATTTAATAATTTCTTATAAGTATGTATTTGAAAAAAAAAAAAAATCACTACATCTAAAAACTTAAATCTACTTCCCTAATAAAACGATCTCGTTCTTCATCCAAATAAAAGCCGTAATTTGCCTTCAAAATTATCGCATCTCCCTCTTCATCATCTAGGAAATCGTCAATTTCCCAAAAAAATCATAATACGCCAGCTGGTTGTTGGGGATTTCCATTCCTGGGTTTTTATTTAATAGGATGTTATCTATAGATGCGTCGATTATGCCATTTATACGCGTCTGCGTATTCTCCTCTACTTTCTCCATAGAATTTTCATCGACAAATACAATTTCGTATTGACTCGAATCCATTGCTTAAATCTTCAATGTTCAAATGCAAATAAACCTAGTTTTCAGAAATATACTCCACTAAGCCTTTTATGAAGGCAAAGTAAACAATATACAAATTCTTATTAAATATTATTGGGACACATTGTATTGCGAAAGAAAACAAACTGCAATTAATGTTTTGTTTTATAAACAAATTATACATTCTAAACAAATTATACATTCTTACATGCTCACTCATGTTTATGCTTCTTAAATATAACAAAAAGGTTTCTTCATCGTCAGCATTTTATTACAAAATACAAATTCTAATTCTAATTCTAATCTTATTAGGAGACATTGTATTGGGAATGAAAACAAACCGCAAATAAGAATAACATAATGTCATCATAAAGGGAAATACAATATTTCTTAATACAAAAAAAAAAAAAAAAAATTAATTCAAATATTTTGACTGTTGCATTAATTCTAAAAACTGTATTTAAAAATCCACAAAATTGTTTTTTCAAACCGAAAATTTTCAACTGGTTTGGAAACTAGAAAAATTATGCTCCATCTAATTCGATATAGCATTGCCATCCACTAAACTGAAGGGAAATTCAATATTTCTTAATACAAAAAAGAACTAAATTCAAATATTTTGATTGTTGCATTAATTCTAAAAACTGCATTTAAAAATTAAAAACCGAAAATTTTCAACTGGTTTGGAATCTAGAAAATTTATGCTCTATCTAATTCGATATAGCATTGCCACCCAATAAAAACTGTATTTAAAAATCCACAAGCTTGTTTTTCAAAACCAAAAATTTTCAACTGGTTTCGAAAATAGAAAAATTATGCTCTGTCTAAATATATCATTCCTATCACAGGGTTTGGGAACTAAAATGGTTCGGAAATTGGATAACATCCAGATAACCGCAACCGCAAAATGGTTCGGAAATTTGATAACATCCACATAACCGCAACCGCATTACCATCCACATTACCAACCTTATTACCGGAACCGGAAACTACCAAGATCCCCATTACCTATCTACTAGTTTAGTTTTTTCAACAGAAATTCAACCTTAAAAATAAGAACATGTGTAAAAAAAATGAATTTAGTGGAAGAAAAGCGAAATAAGTTATTTTTGAAAGTCTTTCTTGCTTTCAAGTCTGGGGTATTTTGCACGGCTTTCTGATGTAACTGCCATAACACTGTGTCGACTTTTTTCGTTTAGAAACACTAGCCAGCAATTAAACATGTCTTTCCGTTGCTTGTATGTGTACCGGAATTCTTGGATCAGGCAATGGTGGATCATCGTATTCTTAATATTGTTCGAAATGACCATACGGAATGGTATGCGTAAACGGTGGTTCGAATAAGACATCATCTTTATTTAAATCAATCATATTCGTATAATCTGTACAATTGAAGTTTATCAAAGGTTTTTGATAAACTCTAAGATCTATTCAAATGCAATTCAAATCGACGCAAAATCACATTTCTTACGCCAGTATTTGTTGGCTCACCATCACAGCATAGGCCGATTAATGCATCGAGAGTAATTCCTTTTTCGACGAAGAATGCATTCAATGTCATCAATTTGTGTTCAGCATCTTCATTTTCGACTTTTGTGTAGCCTATCAATTGAGAATTTGGTTCCTTCAAAACAATTGGATGTGGTTCTTTTACCATCCTTGGATGCAACTTCTCATAGATTTTTTCCATTGTTAAAGCATAATTTTTTCGGCCGTCGAATGAAAATGCATCATACTGCTTACGAAGCAATTCTTCTCTGCATTTGGCTTTTTCTCGACGCACTTTATTTCTATCCATGATGATAGGATTGCCATGTGCATCTTTTACGTCAATGTCTTGCATAAGAGATGTTGCGAGTGCTGCTGCTATTCTATCAGACACACCAAATCGATCACACATCGCAGCGAAGTTCGAAGCATCGTATCTGGGAGTATACGGTCCTCGTATCATTGGCGGAACATATTGTGGATTTGAACTTGGCTCATCTGTATCAGTACTTGGTTCATATGCTAAATTACTCTCTTCAACGCTTGTTGGTATTATTGTTGACGTGCTGGCTCTTCAACTTCTGGCACGAATTTCGGTATCGTTAATCTTCTGACATTATTTTGATCTTGCATAAAAGTAGTAGGGAAACGGGGAGGCAGCAAAAATTCTGCCTCCCCATTCCATATACCACAGAGGGAGCATTTTGCTTTTTATTTAAAGCAGCAAAAATTCTGCCTACCCATTCCATATACCACAGAGGGAGCATTTTGCTTTTTATTTAAAGCAGCAAAAATTCTGCCTACCCATTCCATATACCACAGAGGGAGCATTTTGCTTTTTATTTAAAGCAGCAAAAATTCTGCCTATCCATTAGTTTTTTTTTCAATGTATTTTTCCATAAGGAGGAGTTTTGAATATAAATAAAATAAAGAATTTTTTGAGTAGTTTTAAATATAAAATAGAGTAATATTAAGTTGATCATATTTATATTTTCTTCAATGAAGAGAAATTTAAAAAATTCTGTATTATGTTTAAATGTATTATTAAATTTAAAAAATTATATAATATGTATAAATGTATTGTTTGTTTAATGTTAATCAAAGCATATTTTGAAAAATGATCTATGGTTATTGTACTTTTTAGAACCTTCCGTTCAATAGGGTAAAAAAATGCAATCGTATGCATTTTTAAAGTTTAAAAATTAACCTTGAATATTTTTTAAATATATTTATTTTATTAGTCTATAAACTACTTTCAAAGTGCCGTATTCATAAAAAATAAAATAGTTCTCAAAAGTATTTCAACGTATTTTCCTTAAAATAGATTTCATATCCAATTTAGTTTTTTATGAATACGGCAGAGAGTGTGTAAACATTTATTTAAAAGAAAATTAAACTTATATACTATAACATGGCATCGTTCAACTGCAAATTCTGTAAATCAGTTTTCGAGGAAAAGGATATGCTCGACACTCATGAAGACCATCACTGCCGTGAATGCTTAAAATTTTTCTCCAAAGTAAATCATCTAAGGGACCATGAAAAGTCGCATGCTACTACATCTCTGAGATGTAATAGTGAAGAACAGGTGTTTGAAATGTCCAATTTAAAAACCTTTAAATGCGTGAAAAGGGCATTTAAGGATATAATCGTCACATACCTTTATGAAAATCAAAAGGAAGAGATTCTACATCCACAAGAGTTTTTCAATGGAATTCTTGTGGATCTTGTAAAAATTCTTAATGGAAGTCTGAAAAAACACGTAACTATAAAGTACAATCTAGAGCTGGAATGCGAATACATACAAATCAAAAATGAAGATATATACGTTCGGTCTATTACGCACAGATCTAAAATGCAATTCCTGACTTTAAGCGACGACGTGGAGGACTCCCTCCATATTTTTTAATATATGTACAAAAATGTCTGAATTTCAGGAGAGGGATAGCGGGTGGTCTCTATTAAAAATAAAAATATTGGAAATTAATATAAATGAATCATCGTTTATGAGAGGTTCCAAATATATTCCAACACCACAGTGGATAAAAAAAATTTTTCAAAATGATGATGACTACTGCTTTAAATGGAGTATTATTGCTTAATTTTTAGGCAATAATCAAAATTTATTGAAAGAAGAAAATATATTAGAGGAAAATATACAAATAAAAGATAGTCTGATCAATTTTCAAACATTGGAGTTCCCTCTAAAATTGAAGGATATTAAGATATTTGAGCAAATGAATTCAAATATAAGTATTAATGTATTTGGTTGTGAGGGAAGTCAAATTGTGGGACCATATTACCTTACCAGTGAAATGAAAGATCATCATATAAATCTAATTCTTTTAACGGATGAAGAATGGTCCTATTATGTATTAATAACAGATATTTCAAGGTAACAAATATAAATTACAAAATTTTAATTCAAAATATTAATTTTATTTTATTGTATACATATTTTAGGCTAATAAGAAGTAGCTTAACTTCTCATAAGGGACGGATATATCTTTGCAACGCATGTCTTCAATGCGAAAATTATGAAAGATCATGAAGAAGGTTGTAAGAAAGTCAATATCAGAAATAATAATTTTACTTTTAATAGTTTTTTTTTATTATTTATATTTTATTTAATAATTTCTTATAAGTATGTATTTGAAAAAAAAAAAAAAAATCACTACATCTAAAAACTTAAATCTACTTCCCTAATAAAACGATCTCGTTCTTCATCCAAATAAAAGCCGTAATTTGCCTTCAAAATTATCGCATCTCCCTCTTCATCATCTAGGAAATCGTCAATTTCCCAAAAAAAATCATAATACGCCAGCTGGTTGTTGGGGATTTCCATTCCTGGGTTTTTATTTAATAGGATGTTATCTATAGATGCGTCGATTATGCCATTTATACGCGTCTGCGTATTCTCCTCTACTTTCTCCATAGAATTTTCATCGACAAATACAATTTCGTATTGACTCGAATCCATTGTTTAAATCTTCAATGTTAAAATGCAAATAAACCTAGTTTTCAGAAATATACTCCACTAAGCCTTTTGTGAAGGTAAAATAAACAATATACAAATTCTTATTAAATATTATTGGGACACATTGTATTGCGAAAGAAAACAAACTGCAATTAATGTTTTGTTTTATAAACAAATTATACATTCTAAACAAATTATACATTCTTACATGCTCACTCATGTTTATGCTTCTTAAATATAACAAAAAGGTTTCTTCATCGTCAGCATTTTATTACAAAATACAAATTCTAATTCTAATTCTAATCTTATTAGGAGACATTGTATTGGGAATGAAAACAAACCGCAAATAAGAATAACATAATGTCATCATAAAGGGAAATACAATATTTCTTAATACAAAAAAAAAAAATTAATTCAAATATTTTGACTGTTGCATTAATTCTAAAAACTGTATTTAAAAATCCACAAACTTGTTTTTTCAAACCGAAAATTTTCAACTGGCTTGGAAACTAAAAAAATTATGCTCCATCTAATTCGATATAGCATTGCCATCCACTAAACTGAAGGGAAATTCAATATTTCTTAATACAAAAAAGAACTAAATTCAAATATTTTGATTGTTGCATTAATTCTAAAAACTGCATTTAAAAATTAAAAACCGAAAATTTTCAACTGGTTTGGAATCTAGAAAAATTATGCTCTATCTAATTCGATATAGCATTGCCACCCAATAAAAACTGTATTTAAAAATCCACAAGCTTGTTTTTCAAAACCAAAAATTTTCAACTGGTTTCGAAAATAGAAAAATTATGCTCTATCTAAATATATCATTCATATCACAGGGTTTGGGAACTAAAATGGTTCGGAAATTGGATATCATCCAGATAACCGCAACCGCAAAATGGTTCGGAAATTTGATAACATCCACATAACCGCAACCGCATTACCATCCACATTACCAACCTTATTACCGGAACCGGAAACTACCAAGATCCCCATTACCTATCTACTAGTTTAGTTTTTTCAACAGAAATTCAACCTTAAAAATAAGAACATGTGTAAAAAAAATGAATTTAGTGGAAGAAAAGCGAAATAAGTTATTTTTGAAAGTCTTTCTTGCTTTCAAGTCTGGGGTATTTAGCACGGCTTTCAGATGTAACTGCCAACACACTGTGTCGACTTTTTTCTAAAACTCGTTTAGAAACACTAGCCAGCAATTAAACATGTCTTTCCGTTGCTTGTATGTGTACCGGAATTCTTGGATCAGGCAATGGTGGATCATCGTATTCTTAATATTGTTCGAAATGACCATACGGAATGGTATGCGTAAACGGTGGTTCGAATAAGACATCATCTTTATTTAAATCAATCATATTCGTATAATCTGTACAATTGAAGTTTATCAAAGGTTTTTGATAAACTCTAAGATCTATTCAAATGCAATTCAAATCGACGCAAAATGCCATTTCTTACGCCAGTATTTGTTGGCTCACCATCACAGCATAGGCCGATTAATGCATCGAGAGTAATTCCTTTTTCGACGAAGAATGCATTCAATGTCATCAATTTGTGTTCAGCATCTTCATTTTCGACTTTTGTGTAGCCTATCAATTGAGAATTTGGTTCCTTCAAAACAATTGGATGTGGTTCTTTTACCATCCTTGGATGCAACTTCTCATAGATTTTTTCCATTGTTAAAGCATAATTTTTTCGGCCGTCGAATGAAAATGCATCATACTGCTTACGAAGCAATTCTTCTCTGCATTTGGCTTTTTCTCGACGCACTTTATTTCTATCCATGATGATAGGATTGCCATGTGCATCTTTTACGTCAATGTCTTGCATAAGAGATGTTGCGAGTGCTGCTTCTATTCTATCAGACACACCAAATCGATCACACATCGCAGCGAAGTTCGAAGCATCGTATCTGGGAGTATACGGTCCTCGTATCATTGGCGGAACATATTGTGGATTTGAACTTGGCTCATCTGTATCAGTATTTGGTTCATATGCTAAATTACTCTCTTCAACGCTTGTTGGTATTATTGTTGACGTGCTGGCTCTTCAACTTCTGGCACGAATTTCGGTATCGTTAATCTTCTGACATTATTTTGATCTTGCATAAAAGTAGTAGGGAAACGGGGAGGCAGCAAAAATTCTGCCTCCCCATTCCATATACCACAGAGGGAGCATTTTGCTTTTTATTTAAAGCAGCAAAAATTCTGCCTACCCATTCCATATACCTCAGAGGGAGCATTTTGCTTTTTATTTAAAGCAGCAAAAATTCTGCCTACCCATTTCATATACCACAGAGGGAGCATTTTGCTTTTTATTTAAAGCAGCAAAAATTCTGCCTAAACATTAGTTTTTTTTTCAATGTATTTTTCCATAAGGAGGAGTTTTGAATATAAATAAAATAAAGAATTTTTTGAGTAGTTTTAAATATAAAATAAAGTAATATTAAGTTGATCATATTTATATTTTCTTCAATGAAGAGAAATTTAAAAAATTCTATATTATGTTTAAATGTATTATTAAATTTAAAAAATTATATAATATGTATAAATGTATTGTTTGTTTAATGTTAATCAAAGCATATTTTGAAAAATGATCTATGGTTATTGGACTTTTTAGAACCTTCCGTTCAATAGGGTAAAAAAATGCAATCGTATGCATTTTTAAAGTTTAAAAATTAACCTTGAATATTTTTTAAATATATTTATTTTATTAGTCTATAAACTACTTTCAAAGTGCCGTATTCATAAAAAATAAAATAGTTCTCAAAAGTATTTTAACGTATTTTCCTTAAAATAGATCTCATATCCAATTTAGTTTTTTATGAATACGGCAGAGAGTGTGTAAACATTTATTTAAAAGAAAATTAAACTTATATACTATAACATGGCATCGTTCAACTGCAAATTCTGTAAATCGGTTTTCGAGGAAAAGGATATGCTCGACACTCATGAAGACCATCACTGCCGTGAATGCTTAAATTTTTTCTCCAAAGTAAATCATCTAAGGGACCATGAAAAGTCGCATGCTACTACATCTCTGAGATGTAATAGTGAAGAACAGGTGTTTGAAATGTCCAATTTAAAAACCTTTAAATGCGTGAAAAGGGCATTTAAGGATATAATCGTCACATACCTTTATGAAAATCAAAAGGAAGAGATTCTACATCCACAAGAGTTTTTCAATGGAATTCTTGTGGATCTTGTAAAAATTCTTAATGGAAGTCTGAAAAAACACGTAACTATAAAGTACAATCTAGAGCTGGAATGCGAATACATACAAATCAAAAATGAAGATATATACGTTCGGTCTATTACGCACAGATCTAAAATGCAATTCCTGACTTTAAGCGACGACGTGGAGGACTCCCTCCATATTTTTTAATATATGTACAAAAATGTCTGAATTTCAGGAGAGGGATAGCGGGTGGTCTCTATTAAAAATAAAAATATTGGAAATTAATATAAATGAATCATCGTTTATGAGAGGTTCCAAATATATTCCAACACCACAGTGGATAAAAAAAATTTTTCAAAATGATGATGACTACTGCTTTAAATGGAGTATTATTGCTTAATTTTTAGGCAATAATCAAAATTTATTGAAAGAAGAAAATATATTAGAGGAAAATATACAAATAAAAGATAGTCTGATCAATTTTCAAACATTGGAGTTCCCTCTAAAATTGAAGGATATTAAGATATTTGAGCAAATGAATTCAAATATAAGTATTAATGTATTTGGTTGTGAGGGAAGTCAAATTGTGGGACCATATTACCTTACCAGTGAAATGAAAGATCATCATATAAATCTAATTCTTTTAACGGATGAAGAATGGTCCTATTATGTATTAATAACAGATATTTCAAGGTAACAAATATAAATTACAAAATTTTAATTCAAAATATTAATTTTATTTTATTGTATACATATTTTAGGCTAATAAGAAGTAGCTTAACTTCTCATAAGGGACGGATATATCTTTGCAACGCATGTCTTCAATACTCTTCAAATGCGAAAATTATGAAAGATCATGAAGAAGGTTGTAAGTAAAGTTTTAATAAGGGAACACTTTTTATACCGCCGATAAAATCCTACCTTTAGCTATCGGTAAGTCGTGAAAACGGGGGTAAGTGTAGTTTTGATAATAATTTAGACAAATTTAATATTTATTTTGGCGAAGATGCTCCCAACATAATCTTCTATACTATACCGGTATTCTTTCATAATTTTTCTTCCTACGATTGCCACTTATTTGTAAAAGAATTATCAAAATTTGAGGGTGATATAAAAGTAATTCCTCTCAACAAGGAATTATATATATCATTATCAAAATTTATACCAATGTAAAATAATAATAGCTTTGAAATTCGGTTTTTATATTCTTTTCGATTTATGGCATCTAGTTTAGAATCTCTTGCAAACAATTTAAATGACAATGATTTTCAAATTCTCAATAAAGTGTTTCAACAGAAAAATGAATTTTATTTAATAAGAAGGAAGGGAGTAATTCCTAACTCTTACATTGATCAAGGAAACGCTTTAATGAAACAAATCTTCCCACTTAAGAAAAATTTTACAATATTTTAAATAATACTAACTGCACTAATGAAGACTATGAGCATGCTCAAGCTGTTTGGAGAACTTTTAAATGTACTAACTTATTAGATTACAAAAAATGATATTTAAAAACAGACGTTCTTTTATTAACTGACATTTTTCAAAATTTTCGACACATTTGTAAAAGTATTTATAAACTTGACCCATGTCAATATTATACTGCCCCAGGACTATCATGGGATGCTATGTTAAGAACAACTAAAATAGAGTTAGAACTGCTAAGTGATGTCAATATGTACAATTTTATACAAGATGGTATTAGGGGAGGCTTAGTTCAATGCTCAAAGAGATATTCTAAAGCAAATAACAAATATTTAGAAGACTTTGACAGTAGTAAGCCTTCAGACTTGTATGGATGGGCAATGTCAGAATATCTTCCGTATGGAGAATTCGAATGAAATTATGAGGAAGAAATTTTAAATATGTTGTATGTTGCTAATATATCAGATGCGTCTGAAATTGGTTATTTCTTGGAGGTAGATTTAGAATACCCCGAATACTTACATGAAACACATAATGATTTACCATTTTGTCCAGAAAATAAAATAGTTGCTGAATTTAAATATAGAAAGCTAATTGCAGACTTAACATCAAAAACAAAATATAAAATTCATTATATTGTTCTTAAACAGTGTTTGAAAAATGGATTAAAATTAAAAAAAAATCATAGAGCGTTAAAGTTTAAACAATATCCATGGTTAAAAAAGTATATAGATTTAAACACATACCATAGAACATTAGCAAAAAATTCGTTTAAAAAAGATTTTTTCAAACTTCTTAACAATTCTGTTTATGGGAAAACCATGGAAAACGTTCTTAATCGTACAGATGTTTAAATAGTTAGTGATTGGGAAACTACAAATCGTAATTATTCAGGAGCTAGAGCACTAATTTCTAAGCCAAATTTCTCGAGTATTACACAATTTTCCAGCTTATGCAAATAACCTACAACAAACCAATTTATTTAGGCTTTGCTGTGCTAGAACTCTCTAAATGGAAAATGTACGATTTTTATTATCAGTACATGAAGCCAAAATTTCAATCCAATTTAGCCTTAAGATATATGGATACAGATTCATTTATCTACACAATAAAAACAGGGGATTTTTATGCTATGATTTATGATGACATTGCTTCTCATCCGAATAATATTTTTACCCTGCCATTATTAAATAAAAAAGTTTAAGGTATGATAAAGGATGAAAATAGTGGAAAAATTATGAAAGAGTTTGTTGGACTTCAATCAAAAATGTATTCATTTAAAACAGTTAGTATGAATGAAATAAAAAAGTCTAAAGGTGTTAAGAAATCGTGCATAAAAAACCTTTCAATGGGAGACTATAAAAAATCATTGTTTGAAAAAGTAATACTCTCTGATACAATGAATAAATTTAGATCTAAGTTTCATCAGCTGTATACTCAAAAATTACACAAGATTGTCTTGAGTTATGCGGATGACAAAAGAATTATCGCTTCGGACCAAATAAATACTTATGCACGAGGGTATTTTAGACTTCAATCTAACTTTGACAACTTGTTTATAGAAATAGACAATTTTTTAAATGACTCATCTGACGATGAATATTTAATGAACATATTAATTTAAATTAATATTTAATAATTATGATACCATATAAAATAATTTTTGAATATAAAAAAAAAAATAAATAAAACAATATACATATGTTAATAAATATACTTTTATTCAAAAATTTTGAATTTTATTTCTAAAATAAAATAAATTTCTTTCGATTTCTTGTTACACGAGGATAATATTGATAAGGTAAAGTGGATTGTTTCATATTTGAATAGTTATCAGTTTTGGATAATATTCTTTTCTTAAAAGCTTTTTCCGAAAAGCTTTTAAGACGCTTAGCTACGGAAGATACAGAAGAAGGATTAAATTTTTGTATTGTTGTATCCATATCGTTTTGATCATCATTATTTGTATAAATATCCTCAAGTAAATTCAAATTGGCTTGCAGTGCTATACTACTCGATTTAGGTGTTATTGTTTGAGTTTCGATATGCTTTTTATACACCTTTCTAGTTTGAGTTTCATTATCGCGCAAATTATGCAATGCCGATATTTTCTTCTGATTAGATGTTCGTTGGAATCCAATTAGATATTTAGCAAGTTCTTGTTTAATATAATACCATTTGTTAATATCTTTTAGTATATGTGAACCATATATTGGTAAGAGTTTCCGATGTAAAAAATCTGAATCAGAATATTTAACTTTAAATTTTTCGTAAGTTGATGGATAAAGAACTATAAGTTTTGATAAATTATTTGCCATTTTCTAAAATTTTTCCAATGACTCCACATAATATTGATGAAATAAATATGGGTAAAAGTCCTCCCTTTTGAATAAGATGTTTCCTCTTTTGATTCATAGAGGTTTGTGATGAGCAAATTTTCCTCAAAGTATTTATATATGGTTTTAGTTTTTCAAACACAGTTTTGTTTATTTTATGATTTCTGTTAATAATATTGATAATTTCATTTAAAGTTTTGATAACAACATTGTCAACATTTTTCAAAATGGCATTTCGTAGTTTAGGATCCGCTTTTTTAAGAACATAGATAATATGTTTGTTCTCCTTCAGTAACTTTAGATTTGAGGTCATTGTTTATATTTGCAAATATATAGTAATCCGTATTTTAAAAATATTCAAGCATTAAATCATCCAATATTATTAAAGTAGATTCTTCGTCATTCGTATTAAAAGTCTCTGGAATTCCTTTAACAAACTCTACATTTTCTATTTTTGGAAGTGAATTTTTTTCAGAATAACACCATATGATTCGATCTATATCTTTAGATATTAAGTTTGATTTTTTATTAAGTTTTTAATGAAAGTAGATTTTCCACAACCTGAAGGACCACAAACCATCATTGTAAATGGATATATAAACTGATGAAACATGTTTGCGCTCTTAAAAACCTTTTGTTAATGAATAAAAAAGGTACAATATTTTAATTAAAACGAGTAAAAAAATCTTATTGACGAAATTCATAGTCAAGCTAGAAAAAACTTTAAGGGACGCAGGTTTATTCAAAAGGGGATTTTAGATACTTGCAGCCGTATTCATAACAAAAAGTTAGCCACAGTTTGTACACTACGTACAACGAGCTGCTAACTAGAATGCCGATTAAGCTTAGCAGCTTGTTAGAACAGAGTTTATTAATAACAAATTTTATCCGTCTGCTAACTTTTAATAAATCAACTCTGAATATTAATGATGCCACATTATAATACTCAAAAATGCAACACGTTTTGCATTAATCATCGCTGGTTTTGTCATTTCATTTCATTTTTTTTTTATTTTCCCTCTTTATATAAAAATTTTAAATGTTTTTAAATTAAAATATATTTAAAAAGGACTCTAAACTAAAAAAAAACTGTGTATTAAAAAAAAACAAACAAAATTATTCAACATGAAACAGCTGTTTATCACAAGTTGGCAAACGTTTGGCAGCTTGTTGACAAGAGTTTAGCAAATCGTTAGCCAGAGTTTGATAAGTGTATTATGAATAAACTTTGTGCTAACTTCATGCCAAATTTTCGTTATGAATACGGCTGTTGGATTATAAGTATATGCTTACTGTAATTGATGTATTTTCGAAGTATGCCTACGCTTTACCATTGAAAACTAAAACAGGATTTAAAATTTCAAAATCATTTAAAAGTATTACAAAATTAAACAGTAATAAAGCTCCTTAAAACCTACATTCAGATCCAGGAAAAGAATTTTACAACACATATTTCAAAACTCTTATTAAAGATATTTAGCTAAATATTAATCATTATCATACATATTCAAACTTAAAAGCGTCAATAGTTGAACGATTTAATAGAACTTCAAAAAATAAAATGTGGAAACAATTTAGTATGCAAGGAAATTATAAGTGGATAGATGTATTATAAAAGCTGTTGATAGAATATAATTCATCTCATCATCGAAGTATAAAAATGAAACCTAATACAGTTAACAAGCGAAATGAAAAAAAACTTTTAAAAACTGTATATAATAACTTAAAAGTTTTTAAAAAAGGAAAATTTAATATTAACGATTTTGTTCGCATAAGCAAATATAAAAATGTTTTTGAAAAGGGATATACACAAAATTGGTCTACAGAAGTTTTTAAAGTAAATAAAATTAATGCAACAAACCCTGTCACCTACCAGCTAAAAGATTTTAATGGAAATATAATTAAAGGCGGATTTTATCAAGAGGAGTTATTAAAAACTAAAGTACCTAACATCTTTTTAGTTGCAAAAGTCTTAAAACGTAGAGGTGAAAAACTAAAACAGATTTTAGTTGATAAACTAAATTTTACATATATGTATAACACACAACTTGTAATATTTAACATTTCTAATAAATATGGCATCAAGCACAGAGGATAATGTTACTTTATTAAGTAACGATTCAGTAAATTTATATAAAAACACTTCAAGTACTTTCACAAATTTATTAAAGCAATCTCTTACCATGAGTCCCCAGTGGGAAGTCGGATTTTCAGATATATCATTTTCGATAACGAATAAACAACTAAAGATGAATCAAAATATACTTAAACGTAAAAAACGCAACATTTCAAATTTTAATAATCAATCTGTAAAAACATTGAACATTTACTCTAATAATGAATATGAATTAAAGAACTAATGGAAGCATCCGACGAGCTAAAACTAAAAAATATTAATTAAACTTCAAAACTTTTAAATACATTAAACATGCAAATTTACTCTAAAAACGAATTTGATGAAATTAAAACAAAATTTAAAGATCTAATGGAAACATCTGACGAGCTGAAACTAAAAAATATTAATAAATCTTAAAAACTTTTAAATACATTAAACATTGTTAAACCCCAATCTAATATATCTACAAAAGAAAAAGATACTCGTAACGTATATATAAAAAGTTCAAACATAGAACAAAATGTTCAAGTAACTAGTCCAGAATCTACAGCAACTTATGAAAAAGATCCCATATTATCGTCAACAAATTATATATTCGAAAAATCTTTGAACAAATTCTCTGACAACATAAATCAGTTTATCAATAAATTTGAATCGTCTGATATAAATGAAAACATATTTATTTATACTGATATAATAAAACCTCGACATGTTTGTAGTAAAAAAATTAAATGTTTAAAAATTTGTTCAGTAACAACATTGAAAAACTATATACATTTCAATAGAATTGAATATTTTCCTCTTGAAGCCTATAATATAAATGATATTTCCATAATGATTCGAAATGATGAAGGAGAAGAGATAAACTTTAATAAATAAGTTCCCGTTTATTGTACTCTACACTTTAAAAAAAATGTATATAAAATAGTGGCGTAACAAAACAAAATTAATCATTTTTATTACAACCATGGATGCGATTTATACAAGTTGTTATAATAATCAGTCTGGAGAAAATATACAAAATATTGGTGAAATATATCACGCGCCAAGAATTTTACAATACGGTCGTGTTATTGGATCCATATTTTCGGCTGTATTTTTACATCTAAAACCTTTATTTAAAATAAAATAAAAGAAATCTTACTAAACAAAGGAAAAAAAGGTCATAAAAAATATATAAAAGAAGCTACTATTGATAAAATGAAAACAATGCAGAAAGGTAATGGTCGACGTATAAAACTCACACGTTTAAAGCAAAAGCAACAGATTAAATCAAAACGTTATAGTGGAAAGAACTTTAAGGATATTATTGGGAATTGGAAATGTCAGGATTTATAGAATGTATGAAAAGTGAGTTGGATTTATTTGAATCTCCTCCAATTCAAACTAGCGTTGTTAAAGAAAAATGCTACAATCCAATTGCATCGCTAGATAATTCTAGCACAATTAAATTTGTATCACTAGGCAATGGGGAAACATATCGTGATCTAAATAGTATTAATCTTCGACTGGTTATTGAAATAAAAGGAAACGGAGGATTTGTTAATAACTTACTGCAAATAACTTACTCCTTGTTTAGAAATTGTATTGTGCACCTTAATAATAAAAATGTATCACAACCTGACAATAACTATCACTATAGGGCTTATATAGAAAAATTGTTAAATTATGGAAATGATGCTAGATCAACGCATCTTGAATCATGTGGCTGGGCTATTGATATAAATAAAATAAATTCATTAGTTGATAAAGAAAATCCTGGTTTAGACAAGAAAAAAAAACTATTTAAGGATGGAAAAAGAGTAGAGCTTTTTGGAAAACTTAATGTTGATGTATTTAACCAACAAAAATATTTGCTTAATAATGTTGATCTGAAAGTAACATTAAATATGGAAAAACCAGAATTTTACATTTTAGAAGGTGGCGATAAAAATGAATCTTATATTAAAATACACGAAGCTAATTTATATATAAACCATCTTACTATTAATCATTATATTCTAATGGCTCATCATAATGTATTACAATCAACAAATGCAATTTATCCCTATAAAAGAGTGGAAATAAAAACGTTTACAATACACCCTGGAAATCACTCATTAAGTTTAGATAACGTTATACTAGGACAGTTACCAAATTTTTTAATATTTAGAATGGTGTCTAATAAAGCATGTATATGTAGCTCGTTTCTGTATTTCTCGCATCGCAAATTTTCTCATATTAAGTGTGAAACAAAAAATTTCATCGTTTCTCCATTTGTGAGAAAAAAGTGTTTCTGTATTTAAATGCGAGAACAGACAACACAGATTCTGTTTTAACTGGAATACTTCCAGTAATTAAGTGTCAAATGCAAGCGAAACGTCAACGAAAGAAATATATATAATAAAAATAAGGCTGCCAGGTTTAAAGATTTATCGACATTTTGACGATTTTTTTTGTTCCAAAATTGGCAAAGTGAAAATTTGCTAATTTTTTTCTAGTGACGATACAGTCTTTGAAATAAAACAATTTTAAATAGTTTTATATGTTTGTGTATTAGGCACCACAGAAAACCGATATCTTTAAAAACAAGGCAGATTAAAAAATGTATCGGCAAAAGCAAAATTTCGAACGGAAACTGTTTAATTTTTATTTGCTTGGATTATTTAATATATTTGTTTGTGTGATCAAAAGATTAAACTATTACTCCATTTTTCAGTCAATGCACTTTAGGAAATTATTGCCTTAAACTTTGTCCAAAAGTGTTTATTTTATTTCAATATGATATTTTGTCACTCCTTTGTGTGATTTCTGCAGGGAAAAATAACAATCTGAAATTTTAAACTCTTATCGGATTAAGGAAAATAAAATAAATAATTTTATTTAAATAGACCTCAAGCATATGTATGTATAAAATATGAACTTAATGTTTTTTTTTTTTTTTTTTTTTTTTTTTTTTTTTTTTTTTTTTTTTTGATTATGCGTTTATATGATAAACATTTGTGATTATATGATAAAAATCGTACAAAATTCGTCAAAATTAATTTTAAATTTTCCGAAAAAAATAGACGATTTTTTTATTTTTATTAGGATATTGACGTTTTTTTCACAAATTTATCTGGCAGCCCTGCATAAAACAAACAATGAAAGGCTAAACAAATTTTAATAACAAAATATAACAATTGTGTTTTATATACTTATTTTCATCATTTAAATTCTTTCTTTTAAAATAAAATTAAATAATACATATTCTTGTTTACATACATACATAATTTGGGCTCCATTTTTTTAAATTTTTTTTCTCGCATCAATTTCAAATATGACTTATTTTGACAGTTCTTGTGAGAAACTTTTTGCAAAATATTGTTACAGAAACACTTGTTCTCACATCCTTCCAATAATTGCTGGAAAATTATTTAAATGACAGATAATTCTCGCAAAGTAAAAGTACAGAAACACTTATGTGAGAAAAATAATTTTTTGTTTCATATTGCACTGTTTTTGTCATAATTCACTTGTTTCATCCGGGAAATTTTACGATGCGAGAAATACAGAAACGGGCTACTGGAGAGAAAAAAGAAAATCCATTTAAATATCAACATTTTAATTTACAAAGATTTAATTTGGTTGTAAATGGAGTACAATTTCCTGCACAACCAATTGAACTTAACTACAATAACGGAGGAATAATAAGTACTCAGGTTATCAAACATTATTTAAAGGAACTGGAATTCATCATTTCGATAAAGGTCATCAAATAACTAAAGAACTTTTTGATAACGGATATTTTTTACTAGCTTTCGACTTAACACCCGATCATAATAATAATTCTAATTGCGTTAATTTAATAAACCAGGGAACTATTCGTATTGAAGTGCGTTTTGGCAAACCACGTTTAGTCCTTCATCGACGTCATCTACACCGTAGTCCTCATTTTCCTCTATCATTGTTAAATAATGACATATGCACTCCCTGTGCTCAAACATGAGCACATTTTCGAAGTCTTTTAAGAATCTTTGTAGATATTGTTTAAATAAGACATTTTTGGTCTTGTTTGTTTGGATTCCTTTTGTGTAATGTACCTCATTTAAAATTTTTTAGATACAGGTGTGATATTCACAAGAACTTAAACATCACTATATATATATATATATATATATATATATATATATATATATGTAGCCAAATCTATTTGTAAATACATTATAAGACTTAAAAAAGTTGTAACAATAAAAATGTGTAGCTAATATTCAAGGTTAATTTTTAAACTTTAAAAATGCATACGATTTCATTTTTTACTCTAACGAAAAGTTTTATTGACTCATAATTAAATGCGAAGCAAATATTCAAGGTTAATCTTTAAACTTTAAAAATGAATATGATTGCATTGTTTTACCCTATTGAACGGAAGGTTCTAAAAAGTTCAATAAGCACAGATCATTTTTCAAAATATGCTTTGATTAACATTAAATATATATATTTATATCAAAATAAAAAAATAAGTGCATAAGTAAATAAATATATGTTTTACGAGGTATTTTTAAAAGATTTTTTAATTGTTTTATTTAATTAAAAATGGAACATCGTAAGCTAAGTTGCGAATTTTGTCCTCACATAACTTTTAAAACAAAATTTAATAAGAGAAGGCATTTTATGCGAGTGCATAATTTCAGCCCTTCTAAATCGAAATTCCTTAAAACTCCAAAAGCCGTTAATAATGAAATGCGGGAGGAGAACGAGCAATATCCTGCAAACGTTGGTGAGATGCCTGACTACGTTAAGGAATTTATGGAGGAAGATGATTTCTTTTTATTAGAATTCAAATTTTAAAATGTAAATTCTTTTTTAAATAAAAATTAATAAAAATTTTTAAAAAATATCTTGTTTTTGTTTTATTATAATTATCTTTATTGTAATGATTTATTTTTCAGAGTTTAGATATAATTTAAATCAAATATTGCAGGTCCATTTGGTAATTGACGCCCCTTTTAAATAATTGTCCAAACTATATCATTCATTTGAGTTAAGTATTGATCCTCCTTGTTTAAAAATTTCATCATTCTATGGGGAAGATAAAACCATTTATTATCATCTAAATTGGCAATGACTTTTAGACCATATTGTGTTTCTTTCCATTCAACATTCACAATTTTCAAAGATTGGTTTTAAGGTATATCATCTATTCTAATATACTCGGGCTTAATACCTTGGGCAATATTTACAATTTTTTTATACATCTAAAACAAACAAGAAAAATATAATAAAAATAAGTTATTAAATATAACATTATTATATAGGAATTACTTACCATTTTTATTAAGTTTCCTTTAAAGTTGCAATTAGGATAATGATGTGGAATATACTCCCTTAGCCTTTTTATATTAATGGCATACTTGCTTAGGTTAGAATACAAATTAAGTTTATTTATATACTTACATATGTTGAATATTTAAACTATATTACATATTACTCTCTTATTTTAAAATACTCAAATAATACATTTAAACATATTACAGAATTTTTTAAATTTCTCTTCATTGAAGAAAATATAACTATGATCAACTTAATATTACTCTATTTTATATTTAAAACTACTCAAAAAATTCTGTATTTTATTTATGTTCAAAACTCCTCCTTACGGAAAAATACATTGGAAAAAAAAACTACTGGGTAGGCAGAATTTTTGCTGCTTTAAATAAAAAGCAAAATGCTCCCTCTGTGGTATATGGGAAAAAAACTAATTGGTAGGCAGAATTTGTGCTGCTTTAAATAAAAAGCAAAATGCTCCCTCTGTGGTATATGGAATGGGGAGGCAGAATTTTGGCTGCCTCCCCTTTCCCTACTACTCATAAACTCTTTCAAATGATCTGGAATCAATCCACATGAGCATAATGCTGCCTTCAAGTCACATTGACATATGCCGATGTAAAATAATTCTTTCGTAGTTTGCACGAATGTTCTGAATGTGGCGATTTTTGGATGTTTAGTTTCGATTTGATACTTGTCAATCAATGTACCCAATTTTCTAACAACACTTTTTTTGTTAGAATTTCAACATTAAGTTGACTCCAAATTTTAATCAATTTGTCTGTTACGTGCGGTACGAATGTTTTATACGAAAACATTTTGTTTTGGAGTTTAGCACGTTCGGCCAAGAAAAAAAAACATCTTAAAATATTCTGTTTCGTTGGCAGATTGAGTCCACTCAAATCACAAGACGCACCAAAAACAGCAACATCGTGCGAAGACAAATGCTTCAAATGACTTTCGGTACTCGTTGATGTTGTTGCGGTTTGCGATGTAGACGGCAATGCATTTGGATCCATTGTACTCTTTTACTAAAAGAATTAAAAAATAACTGAAATTAGTATATTTTAAAACATTTGGTTCGAATATATTTCTTCCACCTACAAATTGAGAATTTTATTTATATTCAAATATCAAATTTTGAAAAGTGGGAGACTCGAAAACCGAGATAGACCTATGGTTCCTTCACCAAAGTTGCTTAGAATTGTCCATAGAATCATCCTAGGGGGCGGCTCTAATCGACAAAAATTTGGCCCGCCCTAGTATGTATATATGTATGTATGTATCTATGTATGTATGCATGTATGTATGTATGTACGAATGTATGTATGTATGTATGTTTGTATTTATGTACGTATGTATGCATGTATGTACGTATGTATGTATGAACGTATGTATGTATGTATGTATGTATGTATGTATTTTTATATGTATGTACGTATGTATGTATGTATGTATGTTTTTTTTTTTTTGGTTTTGTTTATTAATTTCCAATATTGGAAAATTTAACAGAACTATAAAAAGCAATAGTTAGTAATTATAAATATTTACAAATATACACAGTCTCCTTTCAGAGCTCTCGAGTATAATATATCTACAATAATTTTATATTTTAAATAGATTTTTGTCAGTGACGTTTTTACTTCAAATGAAGAATATATTTAATATTCTGTATTGAAAAATTTTTTTTAAAAACATTACTTTAATATTTTGATGTGTAAAAAGGTCAATAAAAGTCAAAAACAAGGTATTGAAAGCAATCTACAGCTTTAACATTTGCTCTTCTGAAATTGTGATAAAATATTGGAACTGCATTTTCATTTTGGGCGAATTTAATTTTATCTAGATACAAAAATGCCTCTGGGGCCACAAACCCGATTTTCAAAGTATTTATTACATATTCTTCATTTGCGTAGTATGAAGCCATAATGATGTTATTTTCAATACATGACATACATCTTAGTATATGATTTCTTATTAAATTTATTATGTAATTGTCAATTCGTATTATATTTGATGCATTGTACAAAATTTTGTTTGAGACACATTTTTTATAATAACATGTTTTTGATCTAAATAATGATATACAAGATCTGAAACATTTTCGCTCAAAGACTCTAATTTTACATGTAAGAAGGTGATATGTTAAACCAAATCTGGAATCCATATGTAATTATTGGTCTAATCAACGTTTGATACATAGTGAGTTGTTCTTTTGTGTTAATATATTTGGAATTGAACATTTGTTCAATTAATGATTTTGTTGCCTTTTTAAGCGTTTGGTTTACATGTGTGTTAAAGTATAAAAATGTATCTAATTAAATCCCTAATTTTTTTACAATTTCTAATTAATACCGATAAACAAGAATAATCCGAATAATTTCCAATTTCTTTTAACATTATTATTACATTTGCCTACTGGAGGTCTAAAAAAGATAGTTTCACATTTTTGTACGTTAATTTTCATCATCCAGTTTACTGAAAACTCTTCCACGATATCAAATAAATTTTGTAAATTGCAACTGATTTGATTAAAAGTTTTATCAGCATGATATATGTATAACAATATCGTCAGCAAAAGAAATTATGTTTTCAACTTCACGAAGAAGATCTAGAATGAATAGATTAAATAGAATGGGAGAGTTTACAGTTCCCTGTTGAAGACCATTTCTAATTTTAAAGGTCTTAGAGCTAGTGCAATCTTTGTGTGTTACAACAAATGATTTGTCTGTTATCATATTACAAATTAATATAATCAAGTGCATTGGGAATTTGTAATTAATTAATTTAAATATTAATCAAGATATCCTAATATTATCAAAGGCTTTATCCATGTCAATAAGACATGAACCAGTGTATAAACCTCTGTTCCAATTCTAATTAATGTTTGACGTTAGAAAGAAAATGAATTGTATTTACAGTAGAGTGTTTATATTTAAATCCAAATTATTTTTCGCTTACTAAATGTTTTTCATTACAACAATTGTTGATGTTGTTGTTTACGCACATTTCGAAAACTTTACTAATATTTGGGAGTAAGCTATCGGCCTCCAGTTTTTGGGATGTCAAACGTCTTTATCACCTTTAGGTAAAACAACTACCTTAGCCATTTTCTTTTTGGGGAAATATGAGTTATTTAACATATTGTTGAATAGATTGCAATAGTAAAAACTTAGTTTCTTTGGAATTATTTTCTAAATTATGAGTTTCAGTATTTATGTTATTTTCTCTTAGAATATTTGCATAACTATTATCCGGATAATTGTGTGTATTTTTTTTCTACTAAATTGTTTTTCTTAGCTCTAAGCTTTTTCTGAAGTTCTTTGTACTTCTCACATCCTTTATACGAGGCTGGGTGGCCGAATTTTTTGCACAATATAATTTTTCTTTTTCGTTAACTTCAACTTCGTTAAGGAGACACTTTCCTTTTCTATGATCCGAACTGCATTTCACGCATTTAGATGGTAGAAAACCATTTGATACAAAAGATGCAGGAAACATGTTCAGAGAAATTAAAAAAAATTTCAAGAAATGTAAATCTTTAGATCTTACAAACATTAAGATTCATGAAAACTCTGAACATTTAATTCGTAATGCAGGGATAGATCCTAATAGATTTGAAAAAAAATCTTGATCAATTTATGGTGCGAGATCAAGAACAAATACTCAACACTATTGGCAGTTTTCTTGAAGAAAAACATTCATCTAAACAACTTAATATGGAAAGTTCGTTACATGTTACAATAGACAATTCAATGAAAAACTTCTTAGAAATAAAGAACGAGGTTGAAATTGCTCAAAGAACAATTACAAGCTTAAGCTTTGAAAAAAAAATCTGACGATGTAAGTGAGTTACAGGCTGAAAATTATTTCATAACATAGATAGCATAGTTTACATTTTTTCTAGCTTAAAAAGCAAAACAAAACCCTTGGCAGTTACGACATTGCGTAATTTCTGGTCGTTTTAACGGTTCCCATTTTATACAACGATAAAGCAGTGTTTTAATATTTTTTAGACTGTAAACACTGCTTTCTGGTGATACCTGCACCATACAAATTGGTAGTCTATAACCTTTTTCGACTGATGTTTTAGTTAAGAATTCAGTAACTTTTATAAACTTCAAATCTCCACATTGAAACTGTTCCAGTTCCTTTAGTATATCCTCTGCAGATTGGTCGGCTTCAATACCTTTTAGTAAAAATGTTTTTGTTTTTATTCCTTTAGGCGTAAAGGTAAAAAATTTAGTTTTAGTCTTTTCTAAAACAAACTCTCACTTTGAGAAAATCATTTAAGTTGGTCATAAATAATTGTTTTTTATTTCTGAATTGTTTAATTTGAAATTCTTGTATTTTTAAACCATTTTTTATAAATTAAATTAAGTCATTAGTTTCAATATCAATAATATTGATTGGGGTTATCCTTTTGTTTTTTTCAGTATTAATGACTGTGTTGGAATTTACATTTTGAGTTGCTGTGTTTGTATTCGCATTATGCACTTGACTCATAGCTTCAATCATAGTATGGAACTAGTATGTCAACTCAAGAGAGTGTTCTCAATTTTTTAGTTCACCCATCACACATATAGGTTCTGTGTGAATTTAACACACATAAGAACAACAAAAACAAAACAAAATTTGAAATTTTTCAATTTAAAATTTTTCACAATATAACACAATATAATTTTATAACATAAACACATAATTAATAATTTTTTCAAATACATTTTGCTCATTTGCTTTTACAAAATGTTTTTATTTTTCACAAACTAAAAAGTTTTAAATAAATTTATTTGACATTAATTTTTTTCTGTTGTTAATATTATTAAAGCCAGCAGAGTAGCATTTTGTGGTATGAAAATAATATTTGAAATCATAAATTATTTAAATATTTTCCGATATTGCAGAATAAAAATTATGCAAACATGGTTTTTAAATTTTATAAATGCAGCCAGCATTTAATAAATTGAAAATTTATTGAACTAATAAAATGTTATTTTGGAAAAAATTTTTTTGCCACATTCTATACGATTTTATGAAACTTTGTTTAGTGGTGAAATTAGTTTATACACCAATACATTTAAAAAAAATCTTACTAAAATAAACATAAATTAGGTTCCGCTGACAATTGAGTTATGTACCTGTCAAATAGTCGGCATACTAGTTGTATACTATGGCTTCAATTGCTGAATTAAATTTTTTAGCTTTCTCATTACTTTGTCTCACATGTTTTTCGAATTTGTTTAGTTGCTCTTCGTCACACTTAGAGTCTATATCTAGCACGGAGTAATAATTTTGGTTTAGAATAAGGAAATTCCATATTGTCTATTATTATTTTTCTTTTATTTTCAACATTATTAATACTGTCAATACATTTTTAGTTTCAATAATTTTTGCTTTTTGATTTTTGAGCAACCAGCTCAGACTCAGGGTGCGTTCGTAAATGCATCACTTCGCTGCATCAGTGATTTCAAATGTTTATATATATATGAGTAAAGTAGATGTGGACCAAAAAATTGTCAAATACTCCACAATAATAATAGTCACACAATAAAAAAAATTATAATTGCTTTTTTATTGGCATTAAAAAAGTTTGCTTTTCTGATGCAGCGCAGTGATGCATTTACGAACGCACCCTCATTCTTGTGATAAGTATTCACAATTAACTTTATTTTATATCGACAAACTACTTTGTTCATTTGAAAATAACGGCTAGATGTTAATTTCATAATTAAGTAGATGCATAGTGCAGTATTTCAATAACGTACATATGTTAGATTACTGACGTAACCCAGTACAGAACCGAAGTATGTACTAAAGAAGAATATGAAAAATTGGAGAGTACGCGACTTTTATTTGTTCTTAACACATTTTTTTGCATAGGCTAGCGGTAAACCGTTCTTTTATTGAAAAGCACATTTTAATAAAAGTTATCTTTCTGACCACACATAATCGGAATATTACTTAAAAATAAAACTGGTGTTAGTTAACAAATTTGTTTACAGTATATGTGCAAGATTAAAATATTTGCTTTATACAGCCTTACCAGGGAATACTATAAGTATTTTACTATCATCTAGCCTAAAAACGCTCCTAAGCCCTCAAGGGGTATAGAACCTGGTTTCTTTGTGTAACCACACCCGAGTACTATGTTGGACCCGGTGAGTTAATAAGTCAGTAAAGTTAAGGCAATACATTTGTAACACCCACAATCTCTACTACAACTGTAGGAAAATTTCTGCGCCGGTGTCATTTAAATATCTCGTTCGTGCCCCGGAGTGATTCACCATAACCTTACCAGGGGCCACGTTGCATAATACAATTGAATCCGCATTAATTAAAACGTTACCCAACAACTACTAGCCTGAAAAGTTCTACTAAAACCTCAACCTGTACATGAAAATATACCTCTGTGCTTACAACTAATAGCTAATTTAAAAACCCTTATGCTGATCCAACTGAAAACGAAGTGTCGTGAAACTGGAAAAAAACCTCTTTTAACACACTTAATTGCTAGAATCACTAATAAATAATAGACTATTTTTCTTTTACTAAACACAATTAATAAACTAATCACATAAGAACCAAATTTACTAATGTATGTATATAATATGAAAAATAAGAATTTAATTATTAAATAATGAACCGTTTAATCTAATGTTATTACTTTTTTTAATTATACTAACATACAACTATTGGTCGTTATTAATACATCTAATATACTCTTATTCTAATTGAAAAAAAAAATCGCAAAGATGAAAATATTTATACATACGTATAATAAAAATTTAATTAACACAATTCTTAAAAAACCTAATCCTAACAAAACCGTCGGCAAAAAGTTGTTCTCACTGAACACCCTAATTACAACAATTAAAACAACTTCATAATGCGTATTATATCCACCAAATCAACAGGCCTGCTGACGTCGATGGATGCAAATACTACGTAAGTTCACAAAATTACAACTTTATTTTAATTTTTTTATTATTTGAACACTTTATTTATTTGTTGTTGTAGAAAAAGAATACATATTAACAACTGAAGTATTGATAGTTATAAAAAAAGAGAGAATAAAATGTATGAATGAAAATGAAAGAATGAATTAAAATATGATCCACTAAACCTTCCAGTTAATAATATATACTCTTTATTTACTCTTTCCAAAAATTTTTGCTTTTTGTTTTGATTACATTAAAAATATCACCTAGTTGATCCACTTTATTTACAATTTTTTTATTATATTTTTTTGCATAATTAATCTACTTAGATACCTGTGTACATCCAGTTGTCATTGAATGGTATTTATTTTGTTAAATTTAAAGGGATGTAACCCTAGACAATAAATTTAAATCCCCATAATACCCGAAATTTTGTATATTTACTTTGTGTTTCGAACATAATGTTTGCCAATAAAGTTAGTTATGAAATTTACTAGAAATTAAAATGCATTGGTAAAATTATTTAAAAAAGGGTTGATGAAATGTAGTGATTTTTAAATAGTAGGTAATACAATGGGCTGATAGGAAATTATGATAGTCAGAATGGTAGGGAGGGAAACTGACCAAGGGGGTAAACCTACACCATTCGATCCCCGTTTTAGCATCAAAATTTAGAAAATAGTTCACCTCTTCTTTTGTACATCTGTCCTAATTTTTTTATTTTTGTAAATACTGCACACATAAAATTTTTTAATTAAAGTAACGTTACCCTTTATGTGATTATCGCCACCTACGCCCATTTTCCCTGAGCTAAGACCGAAGCATAGCTAGGTGTGCAGATGCGTGATAATAAAAAGGTATAAGTTGTTCGTTACAAAAATTAAATGGCGCCCAACGTGGGGCACACAAATACCAGTTTTTTAACACCTTAAACTTTAAATAGTTAGTTAAAACAAAGCTGCAATTTGAAAAATATTTTTATGACAACAAATCATTTATTGGCGTGTAAAGTCTTTTGGATTTGATATATGACAATCTTTGTCAGTACTTTCACCGATCGACAAGACACTTCCAAATTTTTATTTTCACTAAAATAGGAAATTTTAAAATAGTAATAATAATATGGTAGTTGGATTTTCAAGAAAGGACAAAGTTGCCTTTGAATTACCACTTCAGTATATACTAGCATTTTTTTTATTGACAAATTTCTGCCTGTTAAAGTTTTGGTACTTGTGGATGTTTTTGTTAAATGTTTCATGCGTTTACATACCATTAGTACGTTAAACTTTTAACATCAATTTTTCAAAACTTTTAACTCAGTTAATTAATAAACATTCCATTAGGTTTTTTTGTTGTTTCTAAATTATGCTGCTTTGCTTACATAGGTAAACATGTGTATGCTTGCCGAACTACTATATTATCTCTACAAAGTAGTTAACCGAATTCTAAATTAAAACATATTTATTTTATTTACATATACATATAAAAAAAAAAAATAATATACATATAAATTTTGCTTGATTTGCGACTGTTACATACCACAAGAATGCCTGTCAATCATAGTCCCGAAGCTCAAGGTGCTGAGGGGGTTGAAAAGCCTGAACGTTCTATATGTACAGTCTGTAGTGACAATCTGGAATCGAATGATAGAACTGTTACTGCATGTAACCATTCATTTCATAACATGTGCCTAACCAGATGGTTAGAGACTAATCAAACTTGTCCCGTAGGTAGACAAAATTGTAGTCCGGTAGAAACCAATTCTCAACCGTCCCTTTCTTTGGGAACTGGGCCATCCACATCTCGCAATAGGGGGGCAATCCCACGAGATAGACCAAATACCAGATCCTATGCCCAACAAAACCAAAGAAGGTTAGAATTCTTTGATAATGTTCCGTCACCTGCAAATAGGCGACGGACAACAAATTTTTCGAACAATCATATTTCCGAACAAAAAGTTCAACAGATAATAACAGAATCTTTAAATACCTTTAGAACCAAATTTTCTGCCTCAATAACGGATGAGTTGAGGTCAATGTTTCAGAATTTAAACGTGCGGACCGGTCTCCAGAATATGCCTAACCCAGAGGGACACTTAACCAATCGTTCGGGGGTACGTAACTCTGGTAATATTGACTCTGCAAATTTACGTAATTTGTCGTCAGAACCACCTATTGATTGACCAGAGGATAATCCCTTTGGGGGCAATCAATCGCTTAGACATACAGCCGCCAATAGAAGAAGTGGTCCCATACAATTGTCTGGTAACCCTGGAAATGTGGCCTTGGACCCACATAAAATTTCAAATTTAATTTTCAATTGGCACGTTAGGTATACCGGATCGGATGATAGTATTTCAGTAGACGAATTTATATACAGAATAAACACTCTTACTTCATTCACCTAAATGGCAATTTCGAATTGCTTTGTGAGCATGTACATTCCTTATTTGAGGGTAAAGCCTTAAAATGGTTTTGGAGGTACCATCGGCAAATTGATTCAAGCTTAGTGTGGTTTGACATCTGTGAGGCTCTCCGTAGGCAATTTAAAGATACCACCACTGATTATGACATAAAAGACGATATGAGGCGTCGAAAACAACGAGGTAATGAGAGTTTTGATTCGTTTGTAGAATCTATGATGTATTTAAGTGATAGACTTAGGGTACCTATAGGGGAACCAGAATTAGTCGAAATTATAATTCGAAACTTGAAAACTTCATTTGAATAAAAGCGACTTATCTACCCTGAAAAAAGAGGCTAGAAAGCACGAGAAGTTTTTTGAAGATTTAGTTGCTAATTCTTCAAATAGACAAAAATTTCCACGTATTCAGGTATCAGAACTTATTCCTGAGGATTTAATAGAGACTCCGGGAACACAAGGTGAGAAAAATATAAATGTAGTAAATGAGATACATGAACCATTTGCAAGATGATGGAATTGCGATGGTATTGGCCACCGTTACCAGGACTGTGTCGCTCCAAGACGTATTTTTTGCTATGGAAAGAAAGTCGGAAAACTCTGTTCAGGATGTTCGTCTGAAAGTGGGCGGCCATCCACAAACCGGATTAAAAATTAACTAATATCTCTTTTATTAAGACCCCAGACGTTGTAATATCCACAAAAGTTCCTAAGGATAATTTTGTAAATGTACAACAACCACTAAAATTTATGCCATATCATGAACGATTAGAGAACTACTTAAAAATACGTAATAGAATATTTTTAGAAACACCTACCTCAAGAAAACGACTACGGTCGAAGTTACGGATAAGAGATTTTTGGCACACAGAAAACATCTTAGAAGCGTTATAGTTTCAAGTATTGTAAAGAATGGGATAGATTCTAGACCATACGTTAATGTACTTATTTTAAACCGGACAATATTGGCACTTTTGGATAGTGGGGCAAATAGATCCTGTATAGGGGGAGAATTGGCTGGGGAAATATTATCGAACGGAAATTTGGGTTATAATAAATTTAGGGGAAACGTAAAGACTGCAGATGGGCATAATCAACAGGTCGTGGGTTCGATTTTCGTAGATCTTAACTACAATAACATATCTAGAAGGATAGAACTATTAATAGTCCCAAATCTGAAGCAGAATTTAATATGCGGTATCGACTTTTGGAAAAGTTTTGGTATTGAAATTTGGTACCCTAATATAAATGAGATTATACTCGAAGAGGATGATCCAGATGTTTTAAAGTTGAATTCACTTCAGCTTCTTTTCCCTCATTTGAGAAAGAAGGTTTGGGCAAAACTACTCTTATTGAGCACGTTATTGACACCGGAACAGCAGCGTCTATAAAACAGCGCTACTACCCCATATCGCCAGCTAGGGAAAAAGTTTTATGTGAGGAGATTGATCGAATGCTTCAGATGGGGGACATAGAAGTAGCCAAAAACTCATCCTGGTCTTCACCAGGTGTCTTATTGATAAAACCAGGGAAAGTCAGATTTTGTCTGGACTCTCGGAAGCTCAATGAGGTAACCGTTAAAAACGCCTACCCAATCCCAAATATCGACGGTTTAATATCACGATTGCCTCCGGTGAATGTTATATCAAAAGTAGATTTAAAGGACGTCTTTTGGCAGATAGAACTGTCAAAAGAGTCCCGTCCAAAAACAGCCTTTACTGTCCCCAACCGACCATTGTATCAGTTTGTGCGGATGCCTTTTGGGCTCTGCAATGCCCCACAAACAATTTGTCGGTTAATGGACAAAGTGATACCGTATGATTTGAAAAGCCACGTATTTGTTTATTTGGACGATCTACTTGTGGTATCGCATTCACTGGATGAGCATATTGTGCACCTTCTTCAAGTTGCCTCCCTACTAAGAAAAGCAGGACTCACAATTAATATCAATAAGAGTAAATTTGGCTTAAAAAGGGTAAAATATTTGGGATATATAGTGGGAATTGGAACTCTAATGGTGGATTCAGACAGGGTTAGGGCAATAACTGAATACCCCATTCCGAAAACGATAAAACAAATGCGCCAAGTCTTGGGCCTGGCTGGTTGGTATAGGCGGTTTGTATCCAATTATGCTTCTATAACTTTCCCCCTAACTGAACTTTTATCTAAAAGGAAAAACTTTGTTTGGAACGCTGAAGCCCAACAGGCTTTTGATACTCTAAAAAAGAGCCTGACGACGGCTCCGTTTTTGTCGCACTCACACTACAACAAACCCTTTATTGTCCAGTGCGATGCTAGTCAACACGGGGTAGGAGGGGTTCTGGCTCAGTGCGATGATAGTGGTGAGGAACGCCCAATAGCGTTCATGTCCCATAAACTATATAGGGCCCAGAGGAACTACTCAGTAACGGAGCAGGAATGCTTAGCGGTGGTTTTAGCCATTAAGAAATTCCGTGCTTATATTGAGGGACACCAATTTAGGGTAGTGACGGACCATGCTAGCCTGAAATGGCTCATGGGCCAGAAGGATTTGAGTGGTAGGTTAGCAAGGTGGGCGCTCAAATTGCAAGGGTACAATTTTTCGATAGAGCACCGAAAGGGAAGTGAGAATGTGGTGGCGGACGCGTTATCTCGTGCACATGAAGGGAACGATATGGCCGTGGAGATGGTTGAATTGGAATCTTTGCCGATAATCGATTTGGCGTCCAATGAATTTGATTCTACGGAATACGTTAAATTAAGAAAGGAGTTGGCAAAAGGGGAATTGCCCCATTTTAAAATTATGGGAAAATTTATTTACCATAAGACAGAGTTTGAAAGGGGAAACGATAATGATATGTTTATATGGAAATTATTGGTCCCAAATGGGCTGAGCTGATGTTCTTATTGCCTCCCATAATCAACCTTCAGCTTTCCATGGAGGTATATCAAAAACTCTGGACAGAATCAGATGGTATTTTTATTGACCAGGGATGGTTTCTGATGTCAGGAGGTATAACACCAATTGTGAGTTGTGTACAGCATCGAAATCACCTACACATACTTTACGACCTCCAATGGGCCAAATGTCTGAATCCGATAGACCATTCCAAAGGCTGTAGGTGGAATTGATAGGTCCCTATCCCCGAAGTCGAAGTGGTAATATTGGCGTTTTTATAGTCCTGGACCATTTTAGCAAATTCTCGTTCTTAAAGCCAGTAAAAAAGTTTAATACTAAAGTCATTATCTCATACCTGAGGGAAAATATTTTTGACTGCTTTGGAGTGCCCGAAACGATCGTATCAGACAATGGCAGTCAATTTAAGAGTAAGGAGTTTGAATCATTTTTAGGAAAACTTGGCATAAATCACGTATGTACCGCTGTGTATTCTCCACAGGCGAATGCTAGCGAAAGAGTGAATAGGTCGGTGAATGAGGCTCAACGCTCATATATTCGTGAGGACCAGCGTAATTGGGATTTATTTTTAAGTAGCATTAATTGCTCGCTTCGCAATAGCCTTCACCAAAGTCTAGGATATTCACCTTATTTCGTTGTATTCGGGCAACATATGATTACCAATGGTAGGAACTATCAAACCCTCCGAAATTTAGAAATGTTGTCTGAGCCAGAGGCAAAATTATCTCAGGTGGATAAGTTAACAATTATAAGGGAAAGAATTAAATATAACATGAAAGCTTCCTACGAAAAGAATTGCCATGCATATAACTTCAGGTCTAAGTCCCGTAATTTCGAAATTGGGCAAATTGTTACGAGGAGGAACTTTGCCCAAAGCAATCTCTTCAAACACTTTAACGCAAAATTGGCTCCAGTGGGCATTAAAAGTCGAGTTGTCGAGAAAAAGGGAAACGCGTACTACGTCTTGCAAGATTTAAATAGCAATAACAAGTCCACCTATCATTTAAAAGATATTTGGTAATACTTTTTTTCAGTTATTTTTCATCGGTAGACCTCGATAAACACCTGCTTTGTGATAAGTATTCACGATTTAAATAGTAGGTAATACAATGGGCTGATAGGAAATTATGATAGTCAGCATGGTAGGGAGGGAAACTGACCAAGGGGGTAAACCTACACCATTCGATCCCCGTTTTAGAAGCAAAATTTAGAAAATAGTTCACCTCTTCTTTTGTACATCTGTCCTAATTTTTTATTTTTGTAAATACTGCACACATAAAAATTTTTAATTAAAGTAACGTTACCCTTTATGTGATTATCGCCACCTACGCACATTTTCCCTGAGCTAAGACCGAAGCATAGCTAGGTGCGCAGACGCGTGATAATAAAAAGGTATAAGTTGTTCGTTACAGAAATTAAATGGCGCCCAAGGTGGGGCACACAAATACCAGTTTTTTAACACCTTAAACTTTAAATAGTTAGTTAAAACAAAGCTCCAATTTGAAAAATATTTTTATGACAACAAATCAGTTATTGGCGTGTAAAGTCTTTTGGATTTGATATATGACTATCTTTGTCAGTACTTTCACCGATCGACAAGACACTTCCAAATTTTTATTTCCACTAAAATAGGAAATTTTATAATAGTTATAATAAGGTAGTTGGATTTTCAAGAAAGGACAAATTTGCCTTTGAATTACCACTTCAGTATATACTAGCATTTTTTTTTTTTTGACAAATTTCTGCCTGTAAAAGTTTTGGTACTTGTGGATGTTTTTGTTAAATGTTTCATGCGTTTACATACCATTAGTACTTTAAATTTTTAACATCAATTTTTCAAAACTTTTAACTCAGTTAATTAATAAACATTCCATTAGGTTTTTTTGTTGTTTCTAAATTATGCTGCTTTGCTTACGTAGGTAAACCTGTGTATGCTTGCCGAACTACTATATTATCTCTACAAAGTAGTTAACCGAATTCTAAATTAAAACATATTTATTTTATTTACATATACATATAAAAAAAAAAATAATATACATATAAATTTTTCTTGATTTGCGACTTTTACATACCACAAGAATGCCTGTCAATCATTGTCCCGAAGCTCAAATTGCTGAGGGGGTTGAAAAGCCTGAACGTTCTATATGTACAGTCTGTAGTGACAATCTGGAATCGTATGATAGAACTGTTACTGCATGTAACCATTCATTTCATAACATGTGCCTAACCAGATGGTTAGAGACTAATCAAACTTGTTCCGTAGGTAGACAAAATTGTAGTCCGGTAGAAACCAATTCTCAACCGTCCCTTTCTTTGGGAACTGGGCCATCCACATCTCGCAATAGGGGGGCAATCCCACGAGATAGACCAAATACCAGATCCTATGCCCAACAAAACCAAAGAAGGTTAGGATTCTTTGATAATGTTCCGTCACCTGCAAATAGGCGACGGACAACAAATTTTTCGAACAATCATATTTCCGAACAAAAAGTTCAACAGATAATAACAGAATCTTTGAATACCTTTAGAACCGAATTTTCTGCCTCAATAACGGATGAGTTGAGGTCAATGTTTCAGAATTTAAACGTGCGGACCGGTCTCCAGAATATGCCTAACCCAGAGGGACACTTAACCAATCGTTCGGGGGTACGTAACTCTGGTAATATTGACTCTGCAAATTTACGTAATTTGTCGTCAGAACCACCTATTGATTGGCCAGAGGATAATCCCTTTGGGGGCAATCAATCGCTTAGACATACAGCCGCCAATAGAAGAAGTGGTCCCATACAATTGTCTGGTAACCCTGGTAATGTGGCCTTGGACCCACATAAAATTTCAAATTTAATTTTCAATTGGCACGTTAGGTATACCGGATCGGATGATAGTATTTCAGTAGACGAATTTATATACAGAATAAACACTCTTACTTCATTCACCTAAATGGCAATTTCGAATTGCTTTGTGAGCATGTACATTCCTTATTTGAGGGTAAAGCCTTAAAATGGTTTTGGAGGTACCATCGGCAAATTGATTCAAGCTTAGTGTGGTTTGACATCTGTGAGGCTCTCCGTAGGCAATTTAAAGATACCACCACTGATTATGACATAAAAGACGATATGAGGCGTCGAAAACAACGAGGTAATGAGAGTTTTGATTCGTTTGTAGAATCTATGATGTATTTAAGTGATAGACTTAGGGTACCTATAGGGGAACCAGAATTAGTCGAAATTATAATTCGAAACTTGAAAACTTCATTTGAATATAAGCGACTTATCTACCCTGAAAAAAGAGGCTAGAAAGCACGAGAAGTTTTTTGAAGATTTAGTTGCTAATTCTTCAAATAGACAAAAATTTCCACGTATTCAGGTATCAGAACTTATTCCTGAAGATTTAATAGAGACTCCGGGAACACAAGGTGAGGAAAATATAAATGTAGTAAATGAGATACATGAACCATTTGCAAGATGTTGGAATTGCGATGGTATTGGCCACCGTTACCAGGACTGTGTCGCTCCAAGACGTATTTTTTGCTATGGAAAGAAAGTCGGAAAACTCTGTTCAGGATGTTCGTCTGAAAGTGGGCGGCCATCCACAAACCGGATTAAAAATTAACTAATATCTCTTTTATTAAGACCCCAGACGTTGTAATATCCACAAAAGTTCCTAAGGATTATTTTGTAAATGTACAACAACCACTAAAATTTATGCCATATCATGAACGATTAGAGAACTACTTAAAAATACGTAATAGAATATTTTTAGAAACACCTACCTCAAGAAAACGACTACGGTCGAAGTTACGGATAAGAGATTTTTGGCACACAGAAAACATGTTAGAAGCGTTATAGTTTCAAGTATTGTAAAGAATGGGATAGATTCTAGACCATACGTTAATGTACTTATTTTAAACCGGACAATATTGGCACTTTTGGATAGTGGGGCAAATAGATCCTGTATAGGGGGAGAATTGGCTGGGGAAATATTATCGAACGGAAATTTGGGTTATAATAAATTTAGGGGAAACGTAAAGACTGCAGATGGGCATAATCAACAGGTCGTGGGTTCGATTTTCGTAGATCTTAACTACAATAACATATCTAGAAGGATAGAACTATTAATAGTCCCAAATCTGAAGCAGAATTTAATATGCGGTATCGACTTTTGGAAAAGTTTTGGTATTGAAATTTGGTACCCTAATATAAATGAGATTATACTCGAAGAGGATGATCCAGATGTTTTAAAGTTGAATTCACTTCAGCTTCTTTTCCCTCATTTGAGAAAGAAGGTTTGGGCAAAACTACTCTTATTGAGCACGTTATTGACACCGGAACAGCAGCGTCTATAAAACAGCGCTACTACCCCATATCGCCAGCTAGGGAAAAAGTTTTATGTGAGGAGATTGATCGAATGCTTCAGATGGGGGTAATAGAAGTAGCCAAAAACTCATCCTGGTCTTCACCAGGTGTCTTATTGATAAAACCAGGGAAAGTCAGATTTTGTCTGGACTCTCGGAAGCTCAATGAGGTAACCGTTAAAAACGCCTACCCAATCCCAAATATCGACGGTTTAATATCACGATTGCCTCCGGTGAATGTTGTATCAAAAGTAGATTTAAAGGACGTCTTTTGGCAGATAGAACTGTCAAAAGAGTCCCGTCCAAAAACAGCCTTCACTGTCCCCAACCGACCATTGTATCAGTTTGTGCGGATGCCTTTTGGGCTCTGCAATGCCCCACAAACAATGTGTCGGTTAATGGACAAAGTGATACCGTATGATTTGAAAAGCCACGTATTTGTTTATTTGGACGATCTACTTGTGGTATCGCATTCACTGGATGAGCATATTGTGCACCTTGTTCAAGTTGCCTCCCTACTAAGAAAAGCAGGACTCACAATTAATATCAATAAGAGTAAATTTGGCTTAAAAAGGGTAAAATATTTGGGATATATAGTGGGAATTGGAACTCTAATGGTGGATTCAGACAGGGTTAGGGCAATAACTGAATACCCCATTCCGAAAACGATAAAACAAATGCGCCAAGTCTTGGGCCTGGCTGGTTGGTATAGGCGGTTTGTATCCAATTATGCTTCTATAACTTTCCCCCTAACTGAACTTTTATCTAAAAGGAAAAACTTTGTTTGGAACGCTGAAGCCCAATAGGCTTTTGATACTCTAAAAAAGAGCCTGACGACGGCTCCGTTTTTGTCGCACTCAAACTACAACAAACCCTTTATTGTCCAGTGCGATGCTAGTCAACACGGGGTAGGAGGGGTTCTGGCTCAGTGCGATGATAGTGGTGAGGAACGCCCAATAGCGTTCATGTCCCATAAACTATATAGGGCCCAGAGGAACTACTCAGTAACGGAGCAGGAATGCTTAGCGGTGGTTTTAGCCATTAAGAAATTCCGTGCTTATATTGAGGGACACCAATTTAGGGTAGTGACGGACCATGCTAGCCTGAAATGGCTCATGGGCCAGAAGGATTTGAGTGGTAGGTTAGCAAGGTTGGCGCTCAAATTGCAAGGGTACAATTTTTCGATAGAGCACCGAAAGGGAAGTGAGAATGTGGTGGCGGACGCGTTATATCGTGCACATGAAGGGAACGATATGGCCGTGGAGACGGTTGAATTGGAATCTTTGCCGATAATCGATTTGGCGTCCAATGAATTTGATTCTACGGAATACGTTAAATTAAGAAAGGATTTGGCAAAAGGGGAATTGCCCCATTTTAAAATTATGGGAAAATTTATTTACCATAAGACAGAGTTTGAAAGGGGAAACGATAATGATATGTTTATATGGAAATTATTGGTCCCAAATGGGCTGAGCTGATGTTCTTATTGCCTCCCATAATCAACCTTCAGCTTTCCATGGAGGTATATCAAAAACTCTGGACAGAATCAGACGGTATTTTTATTGACCAGGGATGGTTTCTGATGTCAGGAGGTATAACACCAATTGTGAGTTGTGTACAGCATCGAAATCACCTACACATACTTTACGACCTCCAATGGGCCAAATGTCTGAATCCGATAGACCATTCCAAACGCTGTAGGTGGAATTGATAGGTCCCTATCCCCGAAGTCGAAGTGGTAATATTGGCGTTTTTATAGTCCTGGACCATTTTAGCAAATTCTCGTTCTTAAAGCCAGTAAAAAAGTTTAATACTAAAGTCATTATCTCATACCTGAGGGAAAATATTTTTGACTGCTTTGGAGTGCCCGAAACGATCGTATCAGACAATGGCAGTCAATTTAAGAGTAAGGAGTTTGAATCATTTTTAGGAAAACTTGGCATAAATCACGTATGTACCGCTGTGTATTCTCCACAGGCGAATGCTAGCGAAAGAGTGAATAGGTCGGTGAATGAGGCTCAACGCTCATATATTCGTGAGGACCAGCGTAATTGGGATTTATTTTTAAGTAGCATTAATTGCTCGCTTCGCAATAGCCTTCACCAAAGTCTAGGATATTCACCTTATTTCGTTGTATTCGGGCAACATATGATTACCAATGGTAGGAACTATCAAACCCTCCGAAATTTAGAAATGTTGTCTGAGCCAGAGGCAAAATTATCTCAGGTGGATAAGTTAACAATTATAAGGGAAAGAATTAAATATAACATGAAAGCTTCCTACGAAAAGAATTGCCATGCATATAACTTCAGGTCTAAGTCCCGTAATTTCGAAATTGGGCAAATTGTTACGAGGAGGAACTTTGCCCAAAGCAATCTCTTCAAACACTTTAACGCAAAATTGGCTCCAGTGGGCATTAAAAGTCGAGTTGTCGAGAAAAAGGGAAACGCGTACTACGTCTTGCAAGATTTAAATAGCAATAACAAGTCCACCTATCATTTAAAATATATTTGGTAATACTTTTTTTCAGTTATTTTTCATCGGTAGACCTCGATAAACACCTGCTTTGTGATAGGTATTCACGATTTAAATAGTAGGTAATACAATGGGCTGATAGGAAATTATGATAGTCAGCATGGTAGGGAGGGAAACTGACCAAGGGGGTAAACCTACACCATTCGATCCCCGTTTTAGAAGCAAAATTTAGAAAATAGTTCACCTCTTCTTTTGTACATCTGTCCTAATTTTTTATTTTTGTAAATACTGCACACATAAAAATTTTTAATTAAAGTAACGTTACCCTTTATGTGATTATCGCCACCTACGCACATTTTTCCCTGAGCTAAGACCGAAGCATAGCTAGGTGCGCAGACGCGTGATAATAAAAAGGTATAAGTTGTTCGTTACAGAAATTAAATGGCGCCCAAGGTGGGGCACACAAATACCAGTTTTTTAACACCTTAAACTTTAAATAGTTAGTTAAAACAAAGCTCCAATTTAAAAAATATTTTTATGACAACAAATCAGTTATTGGCGTGTAAAGTCTTTTGGATTTGATATATGACTATCTTTGTCAGTACTTTCACCGATCGACAAGACACTTCCAAATTTTTATTTCCACTAAAATAGGAAATTTTATAATAGTTATAATAAGGTAGTTGGATTTTCAAGAAAGGACAAATTTGCCTTTGAATTACCACTTCAGTATATACTAGCATTTTTTTTTTTGACAAATTTCTGCCTGTAAAAGTTTTGGTACTTGTGGATGTTTTTGTTAAATGTTTCATGCGTTTACATACCATTAGTACGTTAAATTTTTAACATCAAATTTTTCAAAACTTTTAACTCAGTTAATTAATAAACATTCCATTAGGTTTTTTTGTTGTTTCTAAATTATGCTGCTTTGCTTACGTAGGTAAACCTGTGTATGCTTGCCGAACTACTATATTATCTCTACAAAGTAGTTAACCGAATTCTAAATTAAAACATATTTATTTTATTTACATATACATATAAAAAAAAAATAATATACATATAAATTTTTCTTGATTTGCGACTGTTACATACCACAAGAATGCCTGTCAATCATTGTCCCGAAGCTCAAGGTGCTGAGGGGGTTGAAAAGCCTGAACGTTCTATATGTACAGTCTGTAGTGACAATCTGGAATCGTATGATAGAACTGTTACTGCATGTAACCATTCATTTCATAACATGTGCCTAACCAGATGGTTAGAGACTAATCAAACTTGTTCCGTAGGTAGACAACATTGTAGTCCGGTAGAAACCAATTCTCAACCGTCCCTTTCTTTGGGAACTGGGCCATCCACATCTCGCAATAGGGGGGCAATCCCACGAGATAGACCAAATACCAGATCCTATGCCCAACAAAACCAAAGAAGGTTAGGTTTCTTTGATAATGTTCCGTCACCTGCAAATAGGCGACGGACAACAAATTTTTCGAACAATCATATTTCCGAACAAAAAGTTCAACAGATAATAACAGAATCTTTGAATACCTTTAGAACCGAATTTTCTGCCTCAATAACGGATGAGTTGAGGTCAATGTTTCAGAATTTAAACGTGCGGACCGGTCTCCAGAATATGCCTAACCCAGAGGGACACTTAACCAATCGTTCGGGGGTACGTAACTCTGGTAATATTGACTCTGCAAATTTACGTAATTTGTCGTCAGAACCACCTATTGATTGGCCAGAGGATAATCCCTTTGGGGGCAATCAATCGCTTAGACATACAGCCGCCAATAGAAGAAGTGGTCCCATACAATTGTCTGGTAACCCTGGTAATGTGGCCTTGGACCCACATAAAATTTCAAATTTAATTTTCAATTGGCACGTTAGGTATACCGGATCGGATGATAGTATTTCAGTAGACGAATTTATATACAGAATAAACACTCTTACTTCATTCACCTAAATGGCAATTTCGAATTGCTTTGTGAGCATGTACATTCCTTATTTGAGGGTAAAGCCTTAAAATGGTTTTGGAGGTACCATCGGCAAATTGATTCAAGCTTAGTGTGGTTTGACATCTGTGAGGCTCTCCGTAGGCAATTTAAAGATACCACCACTGATTATGACATAAAAGACGATATGAGGCGTCGAAAACAACGAGGTAATGACAGTTTTGATTCGTTTGTAGAATCTATGATGTATTTAAGTGATAGACTTAGGGTACCTATAGGGGAACCAGAATTAGTCGAAATTATAATTCGAAACTTGAAAACTTCATTTGAATATAAGCGACTTATCTACCCTGAAAAAAGAGGCTAGAAAGCACGAGAAGTTTTTTGAAGATTTAGTTGCTAATTCTTCAAATAGACAAAAATTTCCACGTATTCAGGTATCAGAACTTATTCCTGAGGATTTAATAGAGACTCCGGGAACACAAGGTGAGGAAAATATAAATGTAGTAAATGAGATACATGAACCATTTGCAAGATGTTGGAATTGCGATGGTATTGGTATATGGAAAGAAAGTCGGAAAACTCTGATCAGGATGTTCGTCTGAAAGTTAGCGGACATCCACAAACCGGATCAAAAATTAACTAATACCTCTTTTATTAAGACCCCAGACGTTGTAATATCCACAAAAGTTCCTAATGATAATTTTGTAAATGTACAACAACCACTTAAATTTATGCCATATCATGAACGATTAGAGAACTACTTAAAAATACGTAATTGAATATTTTTAGAAACACCTACCTCAAGAAAACGACTACGGTCGAAGTTACGGATAAGAGATTTTTGGCACACAGAAAACATCTTAGAAGCGTTATAGTTTCAAGTATTGTAAAGAATGGGATAGATTCTAGACCATACGTTAATGTACTTATTTTAAACCGGACAATATTGGCACTTTTGGATAGTGGGGCAAATAGATCCTGTATAGGGGGAGAATTGGCTGGGGAAATATTATCGAACGGAAATTTGGGTTATAATAAATTTAGGGGAAACGTAAAGACTGCAGATGGGCATAATCAACAGGTCGTGGGTTCGATTTTCGTAGATCTTAACTACAATAACATATCTAGAAGGATAGAACTATTAATAGTCCCAAATCTGAAGCAGAATTTAATATGCGGTATCGACTTTTGGAAAAGTTTTGGTATTGAAATTTGGTACCCTAATATAAATGAGATTATACTCGAAGAGGATGATCCAGATGTTTTAAAGTTGAATTCACTTCAGCTTCTTTTCCCTCATTTGAGAAAGAAGGTTTGGGCAAAACTACTCTTATTGAGCACGTTATTGACACCGGAACGGCAGCGTCTATAAAACAGCGCTACTACCCCATATCGCCAGCTAGGGAAAAAGTTTTATGTGAGGAGATTGATCGAATGCTTCAGATGGGGGTAATAGAAGTAGCCGAAAACTCATCCTGGTCTTCACCAGGTGTCTTATGGATAAAACAAGGGAAAGTCAGATTTTGTCTGGACTCTCGGAAGCTCAATGAGGTAACCGTTAAAAACGCCTACCCAATCCCAAATATCGACGGTTTAATATCACGATTGCCTCCGGTGAATGTTATATCCAAAGTAGATTTAAAGGACGTCTTTTGGCAGATAGAACTCACAATTAATATCAATAAGAGTAAATTTGGCTTAAGAAGGGTAAAATATTTGGGATATATAGTGGGAAATGGAAATCTAATGGTGGATTCAGACAGGGATAGGGCAATAACTGAATATCCCATTCCGAAAACGATAAAACAAATGCGCCAAGTCTTGGGCCTGGCTGGTTGGTATAGGCGGTTTGTATCCAATTATGCTTCTATAATTTCCCCCTAACTGAACTTTTATCTAAAAGGAAAAACTTTGTTTGGAACGCTGAAGCCCAACAGGCTTTTGATACTCTAAAAAAGAGCCTGACGACGGCTCCGTTTTTGTCGCACTCAAACTACAACAAACCCTTTATTGTCCAGGGCGATGCTAGTCAACACGGGGTAGGAGGGGTTCTGGCTCAGTGCGATGATAGTGATGAGGAACGCCCAATAGCGTTCATGTCCCATAAACTATATAGGGCCCAGAGGAACTACTCAGTAACGGAGCAGGAATGCTTAGCGCTGGTTTTAGCCATTAAGAAGAGGGACACCAATTTAGGGTAGTGACGGACCATGCTAGTCTGAAATGGCTCATGGGCCAGAAGGATTTGAGTGGTAGGTTAGCAAGGTGGGCGCTCAAATTGCAAGGGTACAATTTTTCGATAGAGCACCGAAAGGGAAGTGAGAATGTGTTGGCGGACGCGTTATCTCGCGCACATGAAGGGAACGATATGGCCGTGGAGACGGTTGAATTGGAATCTTTGCCGATAATCGATTTGGCGACCAATGAATTTGATTCTACGGAATACGTTAAATTAAGAAAGGAGTTGGCAAAAGGGGAATTGCCCTATTTTAAAATTATGGGAAAATTTATTTACCATAAGACAGAGTTTGAAAGGGGAACGATAATGATATGTTTATATGGAAATTATTGGTCCCAAATGGGCTGAGCTGATGTTCTTATTGCCTCCCATAATCAACCTTCAGCTTCCCATGGAGGTATATCAAAAACTCTGGACAGAATCAGACGGTATTTTTATTGACCAGGGATGGTTTCTGATGTCAGGAGGTATAACACCAATTGTGAGTTGTGTACAACATCGAAATCACCTACACATACTTTACGACCTCCAATGGGCCAAATGTCTGAATCCGATAGACCATTCCAAAGGCTGTAGGTGGAATTGATAGGTCCCTATCCCCGAAGTCGAAGTGGTAATATTTGCGTTTTTATAGTCCTGGACCATTTTAGCAAATTCTCGTTCTTAAAGCCAGTAAAAAAGTTTAATACTAAAGTCATTATCTCATACCTGAGGGAAAATATTTTTGACTGCTTTGGGGTGCCCGAAACGATCGTATCAGACAATGGCAGTCAATTTAAGAGTAAGGAGTTTGAATCATTTTTAGGAAAACTTGGCATAAATCACGTATGTACCGCTGTGTATTCTCCACAGGCGAATGCTAGCGAAAGAGTGAATAGGTCGGTGAATGAGGCTCTACGCTCATATATTCGTGAGGGCCAGCGTAATTGGGACTTATTTTTAAGTAGCATTAATTGCTCGCTTCGCAATAGCCTTCACCAAAGTCTAGGATATTCACCTTATTTCGTTGTATTCGGGCAACATATGATTACCCATGGTAGGGACTATCAAACCCTCCGAAATTTAGAAATGTTGTCTGAGCCAGAGGCAAAATTATCTCAGGTGGATAAGTTTCAAATTATAAGGGAAAGAGTTAAACATAACATGAAAGCTTTCTACGAAAAGAATTCCCATGCATATAACTTAAGGTCTAAGTCCCATAATTTCGAAACTGGCCAAATTGTTACGAGGAGGAACTTTGCCCAAAGCAATCTTTTCAAACATTTTAACGCAAAATGGGCTCCAGTGGGCATTAAAATTCGAGTTGTCGAGAAAAAGGGAAACGCGTACTACGTCTTGCAAGATTTAAATAGCAATAACAAGTCCACCTATCATTTAAAAGATATTTGGTAATACTTTTTTTCAGTTATTTTTCATCGGTAGACCTCGATAAACACATGCTTTGTGATAAGTATTCACGATTTACTTTATTTTATATCGACAAACTACTTTGTTCATTTGAAAATAACGGCTAGATGTTAATTTCATAATTAAGTAGATGCATAGTGCAGTATGTCAATAACGTACATATGTTAGATTACTGACGTAACCCAGTACAGAACCGAAGTATGTACTAAAGAAGAATATGAAAAATTGGAGAGTACGCGACTTTTATTTGTTCTTAACTCATTTTTTTGCATAGGCTAGCGGTAAGCCGTTCTTTTATTGAAAAGCACATTTTAATAAAAGTTGTCTTTCTGACCACACATAATCGGAATATTACTTAAAAATAAAACTGGTGTTAGTTAACAAATTTGTTTAAATATACAATTGTGCCTTACCAGGGAATACTATAAGTATTTTAATATCATCTAGCCTAAAAACGCTCCTAAGCCCATAAGTAGGTTCATTCCTCAAGGGGTATAGAACCTGGTTTATTTGTGTAACCACACCCGAATACTCTGTTGGACCCGGTGTAACTCGCCGGGTCCACATAAGTAACACCCACAATCTCTATGCGTCTGTCGCTCATCACGGTCGCGAGCGAACTCCCCTATATGTATATATGTATGTATGCATGTATGTATGTATGTATATATACATGTGTGTATGTATGTATATATGTATGTATGTATGTATGTATGTATGTATTTAAGTATGTATGTATGTATGTATGTATGTATGTATGTATGTATGTATGTATGTATGTATGTATGTATGTTTGTTTGTATGTATCTATCTATGATTTTTTTTTGCGTTGCAGATGTGGATTCTTTAAAAGATGTATTCAGCCCGTGTTGAAAAACGGAACGATTCGCTTGTGCTTCTACGTACTACACCACACCCCCTTCGTCCCCGACCCTCGCGGGACTGCCATTGGCATTACTTCGCGGGGTAGGTTTGCCCTTCAGAGCCTATCGTCTGTTAATCGTTTCTGCTGCTTTGCATGCCGCTTCTCATACCCGTAAGGATTTGTTAACATATGTGATGAATGAGTTCACTGTATTCCAATTATCCTCAGACCTCAACATTATGCCAATGATGCTGCTGACCATGATAGGCTCCTCAAGAAACATTTCCAGGCTGTTTCTGGCCCTGGAAAATCTTGTGCATGCAAAAACGACATGTTCAGCTGTTTTCTCTTCTCCGATGCATTCTGGACACTAGAGTGGTTCGAAAAAAAATTTTTTTGTCAGTCCCCCCCTAGGATTAAAGATAATGTTAAAACAATTCCAAAATTTTTTTTTTTATTTTTTTGCCACGCCTAGAAATACCGCCCTTTTAGTTTTTTGTTCACTGTGTCGCCATTTTTAGTCCGATCATAACATTTTGTATATCGGTGTTCATGGCTCTGTAAGGGCTATATTTGTGTCTTTAATAGTTTTTTTATATCACGCAAATTCTAGTCATGTCTTTCAAAAGCTCGGTTTATACCCTCCCAAACGCTACATATTTTTGAACTAAAATGAAGCTGTGTTATTTTGATACAACTTCTGTATTGAAGCTATTTATTTTTATTCATAAACAAAGAAGTTATAGGAGTTAAAAGAAAATAGAAATTAAGACAAATTTTGGCGTGAATTTAGGTTGCTATACTGTTCGCGACTTCTTAATTTAGCAAATATAAAACCCATGCGCCTTTCTTCTACAACCTTATTAGCAGATTCACTAACAACCCGTACAAAACGTTCAGTATTTTGAGAGTGGCAAGGAAATTCTAAAAAAGAAATTAATTATGTGATTATAAATTAATTTTTAGATGTGTGTACACATTTACCTGGTATTTCAATTATTTCATGAGATGAATTTTGATAATGCACCAATTCGTTATCAGTGTAGAAATGAAGACATGGTGGCTCAGTTATTTGAAGATTGTCCCACTTTACAATTTCAGTATAGGTTTTGCAATCAAAAGTTATTTGATTTTTTGGAACGTAGAATTCTCTAATCTTAGCGGGTGGGTCTTCTCGAGCAGCTCTTATCATTTCATAACCCTGGAATCGTACCGTTGAATCAGGATCTGTTATCATTTCTAGCAGTAAATTTTCAGGGTGTAAATAGTAACTATTGTGTTCAATTGTCGGTCGAATTATTTCTTGAATATGTAATGGCAATTCTCGTATCCAAAGTACGTACTTAAAGATATGGCGGCTTCCAAGAATAGACTGTGGTTGGCTTTTAACAAGAAACCAGAAAGGTGCATAAACTTTTACTACAAATGTCACTAAATTTCGCAAAGTATCTGCAGGCTGACTTTTTGATACATAAAGTCGAAGTAATCTACTTGCTGTTGTCAACCATCGAGCTGCACTAACAAGGCCAGGTTTCTAATTAGCTAATTCATCTGGGCAAAAACCCTTGTTAATGGCCAGAACCATATGATAGAGGTAGAGCTGGTCTCCGCTGATGTTCCAGTCAGCTACATTGTCTGGCATAACACCCATAGAAATTGCTTTGAAATCCTCAACGACATTAAAAAAATATTCATATACATATGTACTTATTTAAATGCGGCGATAGTATTACAACCTTTCAGGATGAAGGTTGCATTCCATTAGGTCAGATCCTAATGTTTTAGGCCAAATTCCAGGACCAGTTTGCTTTCCAATTAAATGGGTCATAAATTTTTTGAGTGGTAACTCATTAAAATTAAACAAGCAAACATTCCACTGCAATGGTCGTTGCAAGTATCTTTCCATACAAGCGTTTACTCCAGTTTTGTAGCCTGTATTTAAAGCGGCTCCGTCACAATTGATTGACACTAAGTAATTTAAGGAATATCCTTCTGAATTCAAAAAGCTTACAATGGCCTTCTGAATCTCTACCCCTGTTCCCGCTGCTGGAGTTACGTATCCGAGAAATGTCGCGTCAGGCTCTTTAACAATTGTTATATGTTCTTCTGTAATTGTATTAAGAGATACTTGTTTTCCACATGCTTCTTTTTTTAACGATATATCTTTTTTTCCGTCATAAGAAATGCATTTTAAATCAACAGCACTGGTATATGAGGCTTTCGCTGCTTCTCATCAATAATAACTTGATGCTTTATTCTTATCAATAATAACGTCGTCTAGAAATTCAAGGATGCGATCACCAGTATCTCCGTAATTTTTACTTGCTTTTTTAGCAATTGAAATTTTCAAGTCTTTTATAAATGTTGTTGCAAGTAAAGACCCATAGCGATCCGACGTACCAGTACGGTCTAATGCTAAAGCATAATTTTGCAGAGATAAATCTATTATTTTCAGTTGCTGCTCGTTTGTCGAATTGGCGATTTCATTTTTATATTCCATTTCTTCATTAGAAGACGGTGCATATGAAACGCCATAGGAAAGTGCCTCATCTGTACAACTAATAGAGCTTTGGAAGAAAACATAATTTTCATTGGTATTAGGTTCTACACTATCTAACGTTAATAGCCTTGGGCCACACTGGTCAACAAAAAAGTTAATTTCATTTGAAGGGATTTTTTGCACTTGAGGACATCTGCATTCCAAATTCATTGCAATATTGCACTTACACTTTGAGATCCGAAATATTATATTCCAATCATTTTCAATATATTTGCATGGTTTTTTAACAGTTTTATAATAACAATCCAACAGATTCACTAACAATTTTCTAATAGAGGTCTTACTTAGTATTGGAATTTTTGTATTTTGCCACAACTCACAAATAACTTTTAATACTACTTGTATGTAACGAGCTAAACTTTTATTTTTATAATTTGTCTTTAAATATAAAAAATATGAAATAACCTCTCGTTTTGTAGGTAATTTAGTTTTTTCAATATTACACGCTTTGAAATGCATTTTTTTTATAACTTTACATATATACTAAGGTTAGAGTTTTTATAGCTATGATATTTACGCGAGACTACGGGAGCTACAAATTTTTCTTCGTAACAAAAATAATCTTCACTTTTACAGTTATAAATTTCTGTTTGTTTTTTGTGTTTAATATACATATTCGTATAAAATTTCAAAACTTGTTCTTCATTGAAAATGTCAAATAAAAGAAAACGCCATTTTTGTCAAAAGTATTGCCATATTTCAAAACACGTAAAGTATTTCTTTTAATTCCTATAACTTCTTTGTTTATGAATAAACATAAATAGCTTCAATACAGCAGTTGTATCAAAATAACACAGCTTCATTTTAGTTCAAAAATATTTTGCGTTTTGGAGGGTACAAACCGAGCTTTTGAAAGACATGACTAGAATTTGCGTGGTATAAAAAAACTATTAAAGACACAAATGTAGCCCTTACAGAGCCATGAACACCGATATACAAAATGTTATGATCGGACTAAAAATGGCGACACAGTGAACAAAAAACTAAAAGGGCGGTATTTCTAGGCGTGGCAAAAAAATAAAAAAAATATTTTTGGAATTGTTTTAACATTATCTTTAATACTGGACACCATTGGGAGCTGCCGTGACCAAATTGGTGCAAATAACTCCTATAACCTCCGTGTCCAGTGAGAAATTGTGTAAGGTAATAGTTCACCTATCCATGCTTACGGTTTATCCATGTGCATATTGAAGGGATAAGTCTAAATGTCCAGCGACCTTAAGGGGAGTTCTCTCATCGCCTCTGCTAATTTGGTGCCGTTTTCTCTTTTTCCATTTTCCGGATTTGTTTTCCGCATGTCACTGGATTTTCAGTTATCGCTCTAAATGTATTTGATAGCTCCTTCGCAGTAATATCTATGGGGGCGATTCCCGTTACCACGTATGCGGCTTCTCCTGACACTATCCGGAAGGCACTACAGACTCTTATACTGTTTCTCCTGAATACTGAAAGCATATCCTTTTTTGAAGATTTGAGAGCTAATGCGTTTGATACAGCCGTTGCCTTCTTACATGCATATTCCATGTGTTTTCCAAAGTTAGGCCGGTCGTCTATCATGACTCCCAAGTACTTAATTGCCTCCGTTGATCTAATCGTTGCATCTCCTACTTTAGTTGATAAAGACTCTCTCTTTCTTCTTTCACTTATAAGTATCATCTCTGTTTTGTGTCCCGCTAGCTGAAGGTTTACCGATGTTAACCAGTCCTTTATTATTCTGATTGTCTCGTTAGCATATAATTGGACCTCGTCCAGATATCTCGACTGGACTAGTACCGCTATGTTGTCTGCAAAGCCTACCACATATGCCTCGTCTGGTATTCTTAGATTAAAGATTCCGTTATACATTATGTTCCACAATAGGCGTTCTAGAACAGATCCCTGGGGAACACCCGGTGTAATATTATATGATCTAATGCCTCCATCAGTCTCAGCCCATAAACATCGATTAGAAAGATTAGGTACTCGGGGGCGTTAACATTTCTCAGCGATGACACGACGTGCTTCCATGCGGCAGAGTTGAAAGCCTTTTTGATATCCAGTGTTTTTACAGCACAATATTTCCTTTCCTTGCCCTTTCCATTTATTGCTCTTTTAGCCGTGCCAACAACAAATTCAATAGCATCTATAGTTGACTTCTTCTTACGAAATCCGTATTGTCTTTCGGACAGGCCCTGCCCATTTTCGACTGATTCTAGAAGCATTTTATATATTATTCTCTCAAGACATTTGCCTATAGTATCAAAGAGACATATTGGTCTATATGACTAGGGTTCTCCGAGAACTTTACCAGGCTTAGGCATTAGTATTAGCCATTGCTTCTTCCAATTATCGGGAAAAATCCCATCCTGCAAACATTTTTTAAACAGTTGAGCGAATATTGTTGGCTTTAAAGAAAGCGCCAGTTTCAAGGCTCTATTTGGAATGCTGTTTAATCCCGGATCTTTTTTATCGCCAATCTTTGAGCTCATCCTTATAATCTCCTCCACGGTAATTTCCACGTCGTACGGTGCTGCAGTGCTCGGGACACTTGAGTGTGGTTCTCCTTCTGGAAATAAAACTTTCACTATCCTGTCTATAAGGTTTGGGCATGTGATTTTTCGGGATTTTTTCCCTAAGTCGTGTTATTACAACGTAGAACGCCTTACCTCAAGGATTTGCGTCGGCTTCGTTACACCGCTGCTTAAAGCATTCGGCTTTACTGGAGTTAATGACTTTCTTCAGGTTTTTCTCGCCTGATGGTAAGCATCTCTTCTCTCTAGGAGATCTGGCTGGGATCTGCCTCTTTGGAAAAGTCTCCTGGTTCATAAGCATTCCTTTCTAAGCACAGCTTTATGCTTATTCCACTAGTAATTTTCTTTTCGCCTATTCTTCGATCGTTTAGTTGGCATGGATGAATCACAAGCAGTCCCTAGGGCTGTTAAGATTTGTCTCACCATGTCAGCCACTTCGCGCTCTACGATTTGTTGGCTGCAAAATGTTTCGCCAAAGGCCCCTGTATTAAGCTTATCACTCGACCAGCCCTGAAAAATTGTCCTTCCGCGTGGTAACAGTTCTTCCCGTTGGATTGTGAGCACTATGGCCTGATGGTCGCTATGCGTATAGTGTTCGCCTATTCACCATGTCATGTTTCTGGCCAAATTGTTGCTTACAAAGGTTAAATCCACGATTGACCCAGTGCTCCCTCTCCTAAAGCTGTTGGTTTCCCCCCTATTTGCGAGTATAACATCCAGAAATATTCTTCCTCTCTCGTTTGTCCTCCTACTACCCCAGTCTTGGGCCCAGGCATTAAAATCTCCTCCAACAATTATTGGATTGGAGGCATATAAGACCAGATTGTTGATCAATATCTTGAAATCCAGTAGTGCTATGTTGGGTGATATATATACCAACTGTATATATATATATATACCATCTATCTTGACTCTGGCATACTTCACCTTCCTCTGATTACTTCACCTTCCCACTCCATTTTATCCAAATTTTTGTACTGTTCGGATAAAATTGCAACGTCTATTTCCAACTCATAGATGGTCTGGGATAGGAGATCTTGGGCAACGGCACAGTGATTTACGTTAAGTTGATTAAATTACATTTTGGTTTAATAGTTAACGCCCTCTGAAACACTGGACATCTATAGCTACCGGCAGCATTTTTTAGGTTCATGCCCCTATTGGATGTGCATAGCACGCAGTTTAATTCTCCTTTGCATTTTCTAGCAAAATTACCTTCGAGTCCAAACTTTAAGCAAAGGTAAGAGCTGTCAATCTCCGATTTGCAAAATCTCGATATGTGTCCAAATTCGAAGCACCTGAAGCATTTTGTCGGTTTAAACACCTCTCTTAAGCGGCAGACGAACCACCCAATTTTAACTCTACCAAGCTTTAGTGCATTTCTCGCCACCGGAAGGCTGATTTCGGCAGACTGTGTGCCTCCAAAGGTTTTCCACATAGATTTCACGATGCATTCGTCCAACTCAGCTATTTTAAATTTTGCACTAAAGGCTTGACATATTTCTTCTTTTGTAGTTATGTCATCCATATCTTTGCATAGTATTACCAGCTCTTCTTTAAAGGTCCTAACTACCACACTTTCTTCTAATGACATTTCTATCTTTTCATTAAAGTTCTTCGCATTGTCTTTTCCCATTGTTCTTAATTCTAACAATAGATATCCTTTCTGAGTTCTACGGATTTTGTTGACTTCGTCGCCCAATTCCTTCAGTGCGGGATCTGTCCTTATCTTTTTTAAAATGTCGGCGTATGAAGTTTCTCCTTTAGCAGATATTATCCTCCTGCCTGGTTTTGGTTTACGTAATTTCGACATTTGACCTAGGCGTTTCGCTAGTTTCCCTTACTGGTGGGGTATCCCGTCTCTTTTCATTTTCTGCATGTTGTTTCTTCTTCCCCCTTTTGTTGACAGTCATCCACTTATTTGGTGGTACCTCTCTCTTTAGTTGGGGGAGTATATCGGTGCTTGTCGTTCTGGGCATGTTGTTTTTTCCTCTTTGGTGGCGGCATTTTCGTCTCAACCTCGCTCCTATCGCCTTTGCGTTTCGACTCCTTTCTAGGCCACATTATACTTTATTATGCACTGCCCTTATAGTCCCAATCTGTTCTCTGATGGCATGGTGGACGTTGTTTCTACTTTTTACGTAGTTTATTAGGCCTACTATAAGATTATCTAATTCTAACAGTGAATCAGGCGTCTCGGTAAAGATTCTGCTCGAGATGTGTTGTATGCGCCCTCTTTATAACTGACGTTCTCTTAGGTAAAACATTATCCAAATTTGTGTGCCTCTAGACATTTTCCCCGCTAATCGGTACTTGTGGTGTTACTTCGCTTGCACTAATACTTTGAGGTGGCGTTCTATTCATTGCAGTAATTCTGTCAAAAGGATTAAATTCCCTTCCCTTTGCGGGATATGGGGAATTATCCGACCTTTCTTGCAAACTGCTTACTGGGTATTAGTATATACCCCATTATCATTCTCCGATTGGTGATTGTTGCTTGTAGCTTTGTCTGCTGCCATAGCCAAACAAACCGGGGTAACATTGCAGGCGCTGGCTAACGACGACTGGTAGCCTGCTCGCGCACTACTCAAAGCCACCGGTACTGGGGTCATTACTCCCTGCACCGCAACATGTTTTCTATTACTCTTATTTACTTCCATGGTGTATTTTTCATTCCGGGGTCCTACCCGTAGCGTTTTATACCTAGCCGCCAGGATTTCGCTGTTCAGCCGCTCCTAACATGGAGAACAGACGCTGACCAGGTAGCCGCCCAATCTGGCTCAGACACTACCGGGGTTTTTAATTTTGGGGATCCATGGAGGCGTCAAACTCCTTACTGCACCTCTCTTGAGGGCACCCTTCTGGAGGGATACCTAGTTAATGGAGGCATCCATTCGCCATGCCGCATATTCCTTTTCAGGCAAATATACCCTATTGTAGTACGCCCAAGGACTTTTGCCGCTCATGGTCGGGGACTGCTTATTAATCGCAGCTAACCTGAATATCTTCAGGCTTTTCAGCCATCCGCCACCTGCTGACCCCAATAGTTGCCTGAGCTCGGCCCTGTGATGTATCTATGTATGTAGGGTTGCCATTCGTGCTGTTTTTATCAGTACATGTACTGTTTCTTTTGTTTCCAGTACTGATTTATGCATTACAAGCAAATCAGTACGCAAATGTAATGATTTTTTCATTAATATACTGTTTTTCTACTGTTATTATATATTAATTTTGTTCAGTATATCGTTTGTCATATTGTCAAATTGTTTGCGATACAAATATTAATATAGATGTTCTTATCGATGTGTTATTATCATTAAAGATTTTTGCCCAGTCAGTACGAAAAAAGAAGACAGTAGGAGAAAAATGGAAAGTGTTTGTAAATGGTGGTGCTTTTACGAATTTGAGGAAATGTGCAATTTTATTTCTTCCATTCCACATTGTAACGCTTTTACAGAACGACTCCTAAGTTTTCAAAGTGGAGAAAAGAGAGAAACAGGCTCCTTATATAAAACCTAGAAAGTGAAACGACAAACTTTGGTTATAGTTGTAACCAGAGCTGCCGTTTTGGTTATTTCTAGCAAAAATTGGTCATTTTTATTCTCAATGTGGAGATGTGAATATTTTTTTAATGTTGGCTAGTTTTTTGTAATATATAAAATACGTATGAATATGGTTTTCTTGATAAGCTTGCAATTTACGTTTTTCAAATTTGTAACGCTTTTATTAACATTCGATTCAAAGGAAATTATCTACGAATTCGAATAATGTGCAATTTGAACAACGATTTTCTCACATTAGTTTTAAATGAACGAAAATTTGTTATGCTCTATCGAAAACAAAAAATTCCTTTCAAAACAGCTACCAGATATTTTTTTTTAAGAAAAACTTGGCCAAATGTGATTTTTATATTAGAAAAGGCCATGTTCTGAAATTGAAATCAAATGAAGTTTTATTGATGGAGATTTTCAATTAGTTTTTAGTGAGATTGTTCAATTAGTACTGATTTTAAGAGTAATAAAGATAAGTGGCACGTAAAGTGGAATGTGCATAATATAACGATGATAAAGTACACAAAAGTAGTTTAAGTGTTTCTAAAAACTTGAATATAAGTACAATGTTCAAAATTTACATTATTACCAGTAGTATATTTTAATATATTGATGTACACATTGGAATTCTAAAGTTTTTTCAAAAATAAATTGATATATAATCTATAATTTTAGAATTGATTGAATTTACTGTAAGAAAATGGCACGAATTTAAAAAATTTTTCTTTTTATTACCTGTCGGTATGTATATTATTTAATGTTTCTTAGATAATGATTTGGCAAAATTTTTAATATAAAAAAAACCTTTTACTCTCATTCATGTACATTTTCTACATTGAATTTACGTTCTGAAATACGAATTTGTTTATTTTTGTCATAATACTACAAAGAAAAAATTAATAATTTTCTCCAATCACCAAATTTATACCAAATTCTTAATATCAAGCAAACAATTTGTTGATTTTCCACCTATTACCAAAATGTTTATATTGATTACTTAAAATTGTAAAATTGTGGACATTTTACAATTTTAATAAATGTAAATTTAATCAAAATTAAATTTTTAATTTTCTTTTAACTAAAAAAATAATTGATTCAATTATCACACTAATTAAATTTAAATACATTTTTACCCAATTTTTTTAATTGATTAAACACTTTTTTCTGTGTATCACATAGTATTTCAAATAGAACAATTTTGAAACGGTAATAGTAACCATTTGTATAATATTCTAGATATGTGTGAGTTAGAAAATATTCACAAAAAATGCATATCGCATATTGCCAAAAAATTCCATTTATGAAGTTGTATGTACTGAATTTTGTATGATATTTGGCGGGGCTTAACTCTTATAAATTAAAAATATTTTTCATGAAAAAGGTCTCAAACATATAAGAAAGTTTTGTTAAGTTTTTCGTTATTTTTTTTTTAATATGTACAAGAATAACATTTCTTGTTTTGTTTTCTTAACTTGTAATTAATATTTTCTGTTAAGTGCAAATTACGTTTGTTTTACAATGCAACTTAAAACAAATTTTAATGTTTAACTGAATTCACAAAAGGCATTTCTAATTTGGTTATATTTTTTTACATTTGGTAACTTTTTCAAAAATTTAGGTTGTAAAAATGTTATTAGTCGTGGCAGCACTGGTTGTAATGAGCTTTACAATTTCTTGAAGACTAAAGACAGGAAAGAAATTGTGGACAATGAACAATAAGGCCATAAATATTTTTAACTTGTAACATTGTAAATATTTATGTCAATACATATGTAAATATATTATTTATAAGAAAAAAAAAATAGTATAAGATCGTCTGAAAAACGATTGCGTCTTTTGCAATAATTACAATTATTAATAATAATAAGTTGTAAATCACTTTTAAATAATTTTTTAAATTATTTTGAAGATAAATACATAACAAGCTTCGTTATTTCAAGTGTTGAATTTGTTTTTTAACATTGTTGCCCTTATATCTGTAAAATGGTGCAAAAAAGGCCAATGTCAAATAATTTATTTTTGAGAAAATTTAAATTTTAGTTTTTTATAGAAGAGTTCAAAGTGAAATTGGCTAGCAAAACCTTTTTGAAGCTGTTCTCGGTTAAATTAGACATTGGCTATTTTCCCATAATAAAAGAGATTCAGCATGAATTTTTAATTGCAAAATGAAATTAATAGATATAGCAAAAAAAACTACTTTTATTTACCTTTTATTTAATTTTATGTTGAACAATATTAAAAAAAAAAAAATAGAATAAAGAAAATAAATTTTTTTAGCTTTTAATAAAACTAATGTTTCTTTGAAAAGGATTAAGCCAAGTAGCTAACAAGAAATTAAGAGTCGAACTTTTAACAATTTGTTGTGTTTTAGATTTTTTTGTTTTCACTTTGTATTCCCGCTAAAAATATATACGGAATTGAATTATTGTTTTGAAAAAATTCAATTTTATTAATTAAATTTTATCACTGTTCAAATTATGGAATGAATTCAAGTTTTGGTTTAAATAGATTAAAGCTTTTTATGTTGCTAATATGCAATTTTATATTAAAAAAGTACATGTACTCTTTTTATGCAGTTGTACTGATTTTTTCTTCTCTTATGTACTGATTTCAAAACTGGCAACCCTATATGTATGTATGGATGTATGTATGTATGTATGTATGTATGTATGATTACAGTTTTGCCAAGGAAAAATTACTATAATTCCTGCAGGACAGTCTGCATTTACAGTCGGAGCTGTAAATATTATGTAACGCAATCGTGTCTTTTTGTCTACCCCTCTTGCTTCTCTAACCCGTTCGCTACCAAACAAAAGCAAATGTTATGTTTTTTTGCGTGTTTTTTCCAAGTAATATAAAATTTCCGTTTGGGAATTAACATTGAAGCGATAATAAAAAAATTTAATTTGTTTTCAATATACATAACTTCTGAAACGATAATTTTTATTTTCATTTTAAAAACAGGCAGTTAAATTATTGTGCATCGGACTTTTGAACCTTTAAGGTTTTTCCTCCATTTCATCACCTTTTACTTCTAATGAGCGTGTGTGTTGTTTACAGGTAACAAACCGCGGGAAATATATCATAATCAAGGTTTTTTTTAAATAATTTTTATACACATTGATATATTTTAATGCAGTTTTTGAAATGTGTTATAAAAAACGCAACTTCATAATGAATTTTGTAAATAGTACTTAAGAACGAATTTCAATCAATGAAATTAGTATATAAAATAAAGTGCTACTGAAAACAACTATATAAAAATTACTGTTGGAATTTCATCTATATTTTGTTTTTAATTAACACAATTAATTATTGTAATTATAAGACGACCATGAACTCTTTGAAAATGGGTTTTACTGCTACTGAATTAAACCACTACATTGCCGTCGAAGTGCGATGTTATTAATTTATTTTTGTATCTGCGGCATAATACCGATCGAGGTCGAAAGTTGAGTGCTTTTAAACAAAAAGTTTGTAAAAGTATATCGGCAACAACTCCATTGAAATAAAAGGCTAATGAGTGGAATCGATTGTTCTTGATTAATTGTTGCAAGTGCGACATTGTGACGAACACTCCATGCAATTGCACGGCCTCTGATAAAATCACAGACGACGTGAAAGATTTTTTCATCGATCACTGCGGCCCAAGATTGTTGACTTTAGATGATATGGTTGATTCGATGTCGATAACAGGAGGCGGTGTTCAAATGTCGTCATCTGTTGCATCATCGTATTCGGTATATGGCGCCTTCGACACTTAAAAATATGTACCAGACAGCGGTGAAGAGCAATAATTTGAAGAAAATGTTAACGATTTGCCACAGACGTCAAAAGAAATTTAGAGTGGCAGGCATTGCATTGCGTAATTTCAGTTCGGCTTTGGATCGCAAAAATTGTTTTTAAAAATTTATAAATGCAGCCAGCATTTAATAAATTGAAAATTTATTGAACTAATAAAATTTTATTTTGGAAAAAAAAATTTTGCCACATTCTATACGATTTTATGAAACTATGTTTAATGGTGAAAATAGTTTATACACCCAAACATTTAAACAAAATCTTACTAATACAAACATAAATTAGGTTCCGCTGACAATTGAGTTATGTACCTGTCAAAGAGTCGACATACTAGTTGTATACTATGGCTTCAATTGCTGAATTAAATTTTTTTAGCTTCTCATTACTTTGTCTCACATGTTTTTCGAATTTGTTTAGTTGCTCTTCGTCACACTTAGAGTCTATATCTAGCACGGAGTAAAAATTTTGCTTTTTTTGGTTTAGAAAAAGGCAATTCTGAACTCCCCTATATGTATATATGTATGTATGCATGTATGTGTGTATGTATGTATGTATGTATGTATGTATGTATGTATGTATGTATGTATGTATGTATGTATGTATGTATGTATGTATGTATGTGTGTATGTATGTATGTATGTATTTAAGTATGTATGTATGTATGTATGTATGTATGTATGTATGTATGTATGTATGTATGTGTGTATGTATGTATGTGTGTGTGTATGTATGTATGTATGCATTTAAGTATGTATGTATGTATGCCCTCCAAGCAATTGGTAGAGTGTATTTCGATTGTCTACGAATTTTAACTACTTCGTCACATTTGGTAGTTAAACAGTAGATTTTTCGGAATTTAACAACAACAAAATACGGTAGTCGCATTATGAGTTCTTAAATTATACTTTTTCGTCACTTTAATGAGTTGTTCAGATAATTGTAACAGTTATACAACGGCAACAATGGCACAATTGAATATTTCACATATTATATTGACTTCTTCGCAACAATTTGCTGTTTAATAGTGAATATTACAAAAGCAAAATGCGTAAAAGAGCACAGTTTGTATTTAAGTTGCCATGTGATCGGTGCTACGTGCGTGTAAAATAATATCAATATATGTATAATATTATGTAAAATAGAGTGAAATTTTTAATATTTGAAAAATAAAATAGTACTTAAAATTAGGACTCCGCGGAAACCAAATGTTACGGTTAGATTGGTTAAAGTTTTAATAATTTCTCATGCATATTTTATTTAGAGCAAATGAAAATGAAATTAAAAATAATAATTTGATAATTATATGTTTTTAAAGGATATTAGTGATTTTTTTAAACTGTCTGTTTATTTATTGACTTTAAAAATTTTAGTGTGAAAATTAGTGTTTTTGTTAAATTTTTCTAGTGAACATCAACAATAACGTTGAGTGAAGAAAATTTGTAAAATAAGTTTTGTAAAGCAATAAAAAGATATGCTAGTTATAATATGATGAAAGTTTACAAAGTTAGTGTTTGAACAAATTTGTGATTTTGTGTAATTTTCTTTAACAAAATTTGTCCACATTAGGTTTTTAACTTTAAAACATTAACAGCTATTTTGATATAATGTAAGATCATTTATTTTATATTTTATTTAGATTTCCCTTACAAAATCAAACAAAGATAAAAAGTAAAATGAGCCACTTTTTATTATAAAGAACAATAAGAAAAAATGTAACTTCAAAAGAGTGCTTTTTGGAGCCAACAGCGATACTACTAAATTTAATATATATTAAACTTCCAAAGCGCTCTAATTCGTCATATAATATAGACACTAAGTGGATTCTTAAAGTAAATATTACCATAGTGGGACACTTCTTCCCGAACGATGTAACTACATCAATAAGAATTGAATAGCAAAAGCGATAGATTTTTGCTAAATGGGGAAACTATTTAGATTATTTTTCGATCGAAATTGTTTGCAGGGTGTATGTATGTGTGTATGTATGTATGTGTGTATGTGTGTATGTATGTATGTATGTATGTATGTGTGTATGTATTTAAGTATGTATGCATGTATGTATGTATGTGTGTATGTATGTATGTATGTATTTAGGTATGTATGCATGTATGTATGTATGTATATATACATGTGTGTATGTATGTATATATGTATGTATGTATGTATGTATGTATGTATTTAAGTATGTATGTATGTATGTATGTATGTATGTATGTATGTATGTATGTATGTTTGTTTGTATGTATCTATCTATGATTTTTTTTTGCGTTGCAGATGTGGATTCTTTAAAAGATGTATTCAGCCCGTGTTGAAAAACGGCACGATTTGCTTGTGCTCCTACGTACTACATCACACCCCCTTCGTCCCCGACCCCCGCGGGACTGCCAATTGGCATTACTTCGCGGGGTAGGTATGCCCCCAGGGCCTATCGTCTGTTAATCGTTTCTGCTGCTTTGCATGCCGCTTCTGCTACCCGTAAGGATTTGTTAACATTTGTGATGAATGAGTTCACTGCGTTCCAATTATTCTCAGACCTCAACATTATGCCAATGATACTGCTGACCATTATAGGCTCCTCAAGAAACATTTCCAGCCTGTTTCTTGCCCTAGAAAATCTTGTGCATGCAAAAACAACATGTTCAGCTGTTTTCTCTTCTCCGATGCCCTCTGGACACCATTGGGAACTGCCGTGACCAAATTGGTGCAATTAACTCCAATAACCTCCGTGTCCAGTGAGAAATTGTGTAAGGTTATAATTCACCTATCCATGCTTACGGTTTATCCATGTGCATATTGAAGGGATAAGTCTAAATGTCCAGCGACCTTAAGGGGAGTTCTGACCGCAGGTCACTGGATTTTCAGTTATCGCTCTAAATGTATTCGATAGCTCCTTCGCAGTAATATCTATGGGGGCGATTCCCGACACCACGTATGCGGCTTCTGCTGACACTATCCGGAAGGCACTACAGACTCTTAGACTGCTTCTCCTGAATACTGAAAGCATATCCTTTTTTGAAGATTTGAGAGCTAATGCGTTTGATACAGCCGTTGCCTTCTTACATGCATATTCCATGTGTTTTCCAAAGTTAGGCCGGTCGTCTATCATGACTCCCAAGTACTTAATTGCCTCCGTTGATCTAATCGTTGCATCTCCTACTTTAGTTGATAAAGACTCTCTCTTTCTTCTTTCACTTATAAGTATCATCTCTTTTTTGTGTCCCGCTAGCTGAAGGTTTACCGATGTTAACCAGTCCTTTATTATTCTGATTGTCTCGTTAGCATATAATTGGACCTCGTCCAGATATCTCGACTGGACTAGTACCGCTATGTTGTCTGCAAAGCCTACCACATATGCCTCGTCTGGTATTCTTAGATTAAAGATTCCGTTATACATTATGTTCCACAATAGGCGTTCTAGAACAGATCCCTGGGGAACACCCGGTGTAATATTATATGATCTAATGCCTCCATCAGTCTCAGCCCATAAACATCGATTAGAAAGATTAGGTACTCGGGGGCGTTAACATTTCTCAGCGATGACACGACGTGCTTCCATGCGGCAGAGTTGAAAGCCTTTTTGATATCCAGTGTTTTTACAGCACAATATTTCCTTTCCTTGCCCTTTTCATTTATTGCTCTTTTAGCCGTGCCAACAACAAATTCAATAGCATCTATAGTTGACTTCTTCTTACGAAATCCGTATTGTCTTTCGGACAGGCCCTGCCCATTTTCGACTGATTCTAGAAGCATTTTATATATTATTCTCTCAAGACATTTGCCTATAGTATCAAAGAGACATATTGGTCTATATGACTAGGGTTCTCCGAGAACTTTACCAGGCTTAGGCATTAGTATTAGCCATTGCTTCTTCCAATTATCGGGAAAAATCCCATCCTGCAAACATTTTTTAAACAGTTGAGCGAATATTGTTGGCTTTAAAGAAAGCGCCAGTTTCAAGGCTCTATTTGGAATGCCGTTTAATCCCGGAGCTTTTTTATCGCCAATATTTGAGCTCATCCTTATAATCTCCTCCACGGTAATTTCTACGTCGTACGGTGCTGCAGTACTCGGGACACTTGAGTGTGGTTCTCCTTCTGGAAATAAAACTTGCACTATCCTGTCTATAAGGTTTGGGCATGTGATTTTTCGGGATTTTTTCCCTAAGTCGTGTTATTACAACGTAGAACGCCTTACCTCAAGGATTTGCGTCGGCTTCGTTACACCGCTGCTTAAAGCATTTGGCTTTACTGGAGTTAATGACTTTCTTCAGGTTTTTCTCGCCTGATGGTAAGCATCTCTTCTCTCTAGGAGATCCGGCTGGGATCTGCCTCTTTGGAAAAGTCTCCTGGTTCATAAGCATTCCTTTCTAAGCACAGCTTTATGCTTATTCCACTAGTAATTTTCTTTTCGCCTATTCTTCGATCGTTTAGTTGGCATGGATGAATCACAAGCAGTCCCTAGGGCTGTTAAGATTTGTCTCACCATGTCAGCCACTTCGCGCTCTACGATTTGTTGGCTGCAAAATGTTTCGCCAAAGGCCCCTGTATTAAGCTTATCACTCGACCAGCCCTGAAAAATTGTCCTTCCGCGTGGTAACAGTTCTTCCCGTTGGATTGTGAGCACTATGGCCTGATGGTCGCTATGCGTATAGTGTTCGCCTATTCACCATGTCATGTTTCTGGCCAAATTGTTGCTTACAAAGGTTAAATCCACGATTGACCCAGTGCTCCCTCTTCTAAAGCTGTTGGTTTCCCCCCTATTTGCGAGTATAACATCCAGCCTTGAGAAGGCATCTAGAAATATTCTTCCTCTCTCTAGTTTGTCCTCCTACTACCCCAGTCTTGGGCCCAGGCATTAAAATCTCCTCCAACAATTATTGGATTGTGTTGAGAGGCATCTAAGACCAGATTATTGATCAATCTCTTGAAATCCGGTAGTGCTATGTTGGGTGATATATACCAACTGTATATATATATATACCATCTATCTTGACTCTGGCATATCCCTCCTCTGATTACTTCACCTTCCCACTCCATTTTATCCAAATTTTTGTACTGTTCGGATATAATTGCAACGTCTATTTCCAACTCATAGATGGTCTGGGATAGGAGATCTTGGGCAACGGCACAGTGATTTAAGTTAAGTTGATTAAATTACATTTTGGTTTAATAGTTAACGCCCTCTGAAACACTGGACATCTATAGCTATCGGCAGCTATAAACTTTTTACGTAGTTTATTAGGCCTACTATAAGATTACCTAATTCTACGAATGAATCAGATATTTTTTCGCTAGCTTGTGGCGTCTCGGTAAAGATTCTGCTCGAGATGTTTTGTATGCGCCTCTGGACATTTTCCCTGCTAATCGGTACTTGTGGTGTTACTTCGCTTGCACTTATACTTTGAGATGGCGTTCTATTCATTGCCGTACTTCTGTCAAAAGGATTAAATTCCCTTCCCTTTGCGGGATGTGGGGAATTATCCGACCTTTCCTGCAAACTGCTTACTGGGGTAAAATAATGGTCCAATCCGCCAGTTTTCTGGGTATTAGTATATACCCCATTATCATTCTCCGATTGGTGATTGTTGCTTGTAGCTTTATCTGCTGCCGTAGCCAAACAAACCGGGGTAACATTGCAGGCGCTGGATAACGACGACTGGTAGCCTGCTCGCGCACTACTCAAAGCCACCGGTACTGGGGTCATTACTCCCTGCACCGCAACATGTTTTCTATTACTCCTATTTACTTCCATGGTGTATTTTTCATTCCGGGGTCCTACCCGTAGCGTTTTATACCTAGCCGCCAGGATTTCGCTGTTCAGCCGCTTCAACATGGAGAACAGACGCTGACCAGGTAGCCGCCCAATCTGGCTCAGACACTACCGGTGTTTTTAATTTTGACTGGGGATCCATGGAGGCGTCAAACTCCTTACTGCACCTCTCTTGAGGGCACCCTTCTGGAGGGATACCTAGTTAATGGCGGCATCCATTCGCCATGTCGCATAGTCCTTTTCAGGCAAATATACCCTATTGTAGTACGCCCAATGACTTTTGCCGCTCATGGTCGGGGACTGCTTATTAAACGCAGCTAACCTGCATATCTTCAGGCTTTTCAGCCATCCGCCACCTGCTGACCCCAATATTTGCCTGAGCTCGGCCCTGTGATGTATCTATTTATGTAGGGTTGCCATTCGTACTGTTTTTATCAGTACATGTACTGCTTTTGTTTTCAATACTGATTTATGCATTACAAGCAAATCAGTACGCAAATGTACTGATTTTTTCATTAATATACTGTTTTTGTACTGTTATTATATATTAATTTTTTTCAGTATATCGTTTGTCATATTGTCAAATTGTTTGCGATACAAATATTAATAAAGATGTTCTTATCGATGAGTTATTATCATTAAAGATTTTTGCCCAGTCAGTACGAAAAAAGAAGACAGTAGGAGAAAAATGGAAAGTGTTTCTAAATGGTGGTGCCTTTACGAATTTGAGGAAATGTGCAATTTTATTTCTTCCATTCCACATTGAAACGCCTTTATAGAACGAGTCCTTAGTTTTCAAAGTGGAGAAAAGAGAGAACCAGGCTCCTAATATAAAACCTAGAAAGTGAAACGACAAACTTTGGTTATAGTTGTAATCAGAGCTGCCGTTTTGGTTATTTCTAACAAAAATTGGTAATTTTTATTCTCAATGTGGAGATGTGAATATTTTTTTAATGTTGTCTAGTTTTTTCTAATATATAAAATACGTATGAATATGGTTTTCTTGATAAGCTTGCAATTTACGTTTTTCAAATTTTTAACGCTTTTATTAACATTAGATTCGAAGGAAATTATCTACGAATTCGGATAATGTTCAATTTGAACAACGATTTTCTCATATTAGTTTCAAAAGAACGAAAATGTGTTATGCTCTATCGAAAACAAAAAATTCCTTTCAAAACAGCTAACAGATATTTTTTTTAAGAAAAACTTGGCCAAATGTGATTTTTATATTAGAAAAGGCCATGTTCTGAAATTGAAATCAAATGAAGTTTTATTGATGGAGATTTTCAATTAGTTTTTAGTGAGATTGTTCAATTAGTACTGATTTTAAGAGTAATAAAGATAAGTGGCACGTAAAGTGGAATGTGCATAATATAACGATGATAAAGTACACAAAAGTAGTTTAAGTGTTTCTAAAAACTTGAATATAAGTAAAAGGTTCAAAATTTACATTATTTCCAGTAGTATATTTTAATATATTGATGTACAAATTGGAATTCTAAAGTTTTTTCAAAAATAAATTGATATATAATCTATAATTTTAGAATTGATTGAATTTACTGTAAGAAAATGGCACGAATTTAAAAATTTTTTCTTTTTATTACCTGTCGGTATGTATATTATTTAATATTTCTTAGATAATGATTTGGCAAAATTTTTAATATATAAAAAAACCTTTTACTCTCAGTCATGTACATTTTCTACATTGAATTAACGTTCTGAAATACGAATTTGTTTATTTTTGTCATAATACTACAAAGAAAAAAGTAATAATTTTCTCCAATCACCAAATTTATACCAAATTCTTAATATCAAGAAAACAATTTGTTGATTTGTTTATATTGATTACTAAAAATTGTAAAATTGTGGACATTTTACAATTTTAATAAATGTAAATTAAATTTTCTTTTAACTAAAAAAATAATTGATTCAATTATCACACTAATTAAATTTAAATACATTTTTAACCAATTTTTTAATTGATTAAACACTTTTTTCTGTGTATCACATAGTATTTCAAATAGAACAATTTTGAAACGGTAATAATAACCATTTGTATCATATTCTAGATATGTGTGAGTTAGAAAATATTCACAAAAAATGCATATCGCATATTGCCAAAAAATTCCATTTATGAAGTTGTATGTACTGAATTTTTTATGATATTTGGCGGGGTTTAACTCTTATAAATTAAAAATATTTTTCATGAAAAAGGTCTCAAATAAATAAAAAAGTTTTGTTAAGTTTTTCGTTATTTTTTTTTTAATATGTACAAGAATAACATTTCTTGTTTTGTTTTCTTAACTTGTAATTAATAATTTCTGTTAAGTGTAAATTACGTTTGTTTTACAATGCAACTTAAAACAAATTTTAATGTTTAACTGAATTCACAAAAGGCATTTCTAATTTGGTTATATTTTTTACATTTGGTAACTTTTTCAAAAATTTAGGTTGTAAAAATGTTATTAGTCGTGGCAGCACTGGTTGTAATGAGCTTTACAATTTCTTGAAGACTAAAGACAGGAAAGAAATTGTGGACAATGAACAATAAGGCCATAAATATTTTTAACTTGTAACATTGTAAATATTTATGTCAATACATATGTAAATATATTATTTATAAGAAAAAAAAAATAGTATAAGATCGTCTGAAAAACGATTGCGCCTTTTGCAATAATTACAATTATTAATAATAATAAGTTGTAAATCACTTTTAAATAATTTTTTAGATTATTTTGAAAATAAATACATAACAAGCTTCGTTATTTCAAGTGTTGAATTTGTTTTTTAACATTGTTGCCCTTATATCTGTAAAATGGTGCAAAAAAAGCCAATGTCAAATAATTTATTTTTGAGAAAATTTAAATTTTAGTTTTTTATAGAAGAGTTCAAAGTGAAATTGGCTAGCAAAACCTTTTTGAAGCTGTTCTCGGTTAAATTAGACATTGGCTATTTTCCCATAATAAAAGAGATTCAGCATGACCTTTTAATTGCAAAATGAAATTAATAGATATAGCAAAAAAAACTACTTTTATTTACCTTTTATTTAATTTTATGTTGAACAATATTAAAAAAAAAAAAAAATAGAATAAAGAAAATAAATTTTTTTAGCTTTTAATAAAACTAATGTTTCTTTGAAAAGGATTAAGCCAAGTAGCTAACAAGAAATTAAGAGTCGAACTTTTAACAATTTGTTGTGTTTTAGATTTTTTTGTTTTCACTTTGTATTCCCGCTAAAAATATATACGGAATTGAATTATTGTTTTGAAAAAATTCAATTTTATTAATTAAATTTTATCACTGTTCAAATTATAGAATGAATTCAAGTTTTGGTTTAAATAGATTAAAGCTTTTTATGTTGCTAATATGCAATTTTATATTAAAAAAGTACATGTACTCTTTTTATGCAGTTGTACTGATTTTTTCTTCTCTTATGTACTGATTTCAAAACTGGCAACCCTATATGTATGTATGGATGTATGTATGTATGTATGATTACAGTTTTGCCAAGGAAAAATTACTATAATTCCTGCAGGACAGTCTGCATTTACAGTCGGAGCTGTAAATATTATGTAACGCAATCGTGTCTTTTTGTCTACCCCTCTTGCTTCTCTAACCCGTTCGCTACCAAACAAAAGCAAATGTTATGTTTTTTGCGTGTTTTTTCCAAGTAATATAAAATTTCCGTTTGGGAATTTACATTGAAGCGATAATAAAAAAATTTAATTTGTTTTCAATATACATAACTTCTGAAACGATAATTTTTATTTTCATTTTAAAAACAGGCAGTTAAATTATTGTGCATCGGACTTTTGAACCTTTAAGGTTTTTCCTCCATTTCATGACCTTTTACTTCTAATGAGCGTGTGTGTTGTTTACAGGTAACAAACCGCGGGAAATATATCATAATCAAGGTTTCTTTTAAATAATTTTTATACACATTGATATATTTTAATGCAGTTTTTGAAATGTGTTATAAAAAACGGCTGTGGGAAAAATCGCCCATAGAAAAATGGCCCAAAAAAAGAAATGAAAAATCGCCCAACAGAACATGAAAAATGACCCAAAAAGTTATATATGAAATTTTGCCCAAAAGAAACGAAAAAGGGCCCAAAAAAAAAATGAAAAATGACCCAAAAAGCAAAAACGAATTTTTTCCCGGTGGCATGTTATAACGTCCAGTGTCATAGTGTCCATGGACGTTATGACACTCCAAAAAGTGTCATAGTGTCCATGGACACTGCGCTAACTAAAGCTTCTCTGCACAGCCGGCCTTCGGCCGGGCGCAAGGATTTTCTCCTCTATGGTATAACAAACACCGGCTTCGCTAACTAAAGCTTCTCTGCATAGTCGACTTTCGTTTGGAAACAAGGCAGATTTTAGAAGCTTTACTTAGCGAAGCCGGTGTTTGTTATACCATAGAGGATAAAATCCTTGCGCCCGGCCAAAGGCCGGCTGTGCAGAGAAGCTTTAGTTAGCGAAGCCGGTATTTGTTATACCATAGAGGAGAAAATCCTTGCGCCCGGCCGAAGGCCGGCTGTGCAGAGAAGCTTTAGTAAGCGAAGCCGGTGTTTGTTATACCATAGAGGAGAAAATCAAAAAAATGGGCCATTTTTCATACAACATTTTTGGGTGATTTTTCATAATGAAAAATCACCAAATTTAAAAAACGAAAAATCACCCAACAATAACGAAAAATAGCCCAAAAATTTTAGGTCACTTTTCATATGAATTTAGGCCCAATTTTACATGGAATTTTTTTGGGCGATTTTTCATTTCTTTTTTTGGGCCATTTTTCTTTGGGCGATTTTTCCCACAGCCATAAAAAACGCAATTTCATAATGAATTTTGTAAATAGTACTTAAGAACGAATTTCAATCAATGAAATTAGTATATAAAATAAAGTGCTACTGAAAACAACTATATAAAAATTACTGTTGGAATTTCATCTATATTTTGTTTTTAATTAACACAATTAATTATTGTAATTATAAGACGACCATGAACTCTTTGAAAATGGGTTTTACTGCTACTGAATTAAACCACTACATTGCCGTCGAAGTGCGATGTTATTAATTTATTTTTGTATCTGCGGCATAATACCGATCGAGGTCGAAAGTTGAGTGCTTTTAAACAAAAAGTTTGTAAAAAGTATATCGGCAACAACTCCATTGAAATAAAAGGCTAATGAGTGGAATCGATTGTTCTTGATTAATTGTTGCAAGTGCGACATTGTGACGAACACTCCATGCAATTGCACGGCCTCTGATAAAATCACAGACGACGTGAAAGATTTTTTCATCGATCACTGCGGCCCAAGATTGTTGACTTTAGATGATATGGTTGATTCGATGTCGATAACAGGAGGCGGTGTTCAAATGTCGTCATCTGTTGCATCATCGTATTCGGTATATGGCGCCTTCGACACTTAAAAATATGTACCAGACAGCGGTGAAGAGCAATAATTTGAAGAAAATGTTAACGATTTGCCACAGACGTCAAAAGAAATTTAGAGTGGCAGGCATTGCATTGCGTAATTTCAGTTCGGCTTTGGATCGCAAAAATTGTTTTTAAAATTTTATAAATGCAGCCAGCATTTAATAAATTGAAAATTTATTGAACTAATAAAATTTTATTTTGGAAAAAAATTTTTTGCCACATTCTATACGATTTTATGAAACTATGTTTAGTGGTGAAAATAGTTTATACACCCAAACATTTAAACAAAATCTTACTAATACAAACATAAATTAGGTTCCGCTGACAATTGAGCTATGTACCTGTCAAAGAGTCGACATACTAGTTGCATACTATGGCTTCAATTGCTGAATTCAATTTTTTTAGCTTCTCATTACTTTGTCTCACATGTTTTTCGAATTTGTTTAGTTGCTCTTCGTCACACTTAGAGTCTATATCTAGCACGGAGTAAAAATTTTGCTTTTTTTGGTTGAGAAAAAGGCAATTCTGAACTCCCCTATATGTATATATGTATGTATGCATGTATGTGTGTATGTATGAATGTATGTATGTATGTTTTTTTTTTTTTTTTTTTTTTGGACGTAGTGATAGCGAGCTATCAACTAGTGGCCCTACACCGGAACCACCACCCCGGAACCACTTTAGCATTACTTCGGGGTGGAGTTCATTTTACTGGTCATCAACCATCACCTTCTCCTACTCCCCCGTCCAGCATACATCCGTATGAGATTAGGGGTTCGGCGCCTGTGCCCGTTGCCATTCCATTTTCGCCCTCAGAATAGATTCAATTGCACGTGAATATTGCTTCCATTTCTCCGGGGTTGATAGCATTAAGTTAAATATATCAGCTATCTTGATATTCTCAGACATTTCCTGAAATATGTTTCCTCTGCTCCTCGAAAAGCCGCATTTTATAACCGTATGTTCAACGTTGTCTTCGGAGCTACAGCAGAGTTCGCAAACATCCGATTCCCTCTTCCCGAAACGTTTTAGGTATGTTCCAAAGTTGCCATGCCCACTAAATACCTGGGTAAGAAAGAAGTTAATTTCCCCATGTTTTCTATCCATCCAAGCCGCTATGTTCGGAATAAGAGTGTGGGTATATCTACCCTTATCCGTTTCATCCCATAGTACTTGCCAAGCTTGGAGCAGCCTTTCCCTTGCATCATCCTTTATACGTGTCTTTTCTCTACCATCGAAGTTTTCACCCGCATGTGTTATATTTTCTCGTCTTTCATATATTTCCTTTCTTTCGGTCAGTAACAGATCGATCGGTGGTACACCAGCGAGTACAGCCACGGCCGCGCTGGATATAGTCCGGTATGCTGACGTTATTCGTATCGAGCAAGTCCTATGCACTTTCTCCAGGATATCCCTTAGTTTCCTGTTTTTTTGACAGCATCACTGAAAGCAGGAGCTGCGTAAAGCACCTGTGAGTATGCTACCGTGGCAATTAATCGTCTGGTGGTTTGTCCTGGACCCCTAATATTTGGCATTATTCTGGCTAGCTTCGCCGCTGTTCCCAGAGCTTTTTCAGTTACCATCCTAATGTGTGGTTCAAAAGATAACTTGTTATCCAAGATTACTCCCAAGTATTTCAAGTTTTTGTTGATAGTCAGCTCATATCCTTCGACCTTTAGTCTCGGATACCCGAAAGATCTTCGTTTGGTTACAAGAATCACTTCCGTTTTATTTGCCGCAAGTGTCAGACCCTTAGATCTCAACCACCTACTAACTCTCGCTTGACAGTCATTTGTCACTATCTCTATCAACGGTGTAGAGGGTTGGTCCACTAACAGAGCCACATCATCTGCATAACCCACTAGTTTCGAACCCACTGGTAAGTTTATACCCAACAGCCCGTCATACATTAGGTTCCATAGGAATGGACCAAGAATAGAGCCTTGGGGGACACCAGCAGACACTTCGTAATAGTTTACTCCACCTTCTATTTCATATTCCAGTATTCTGTCCTAAAGATAACTATCTACCATCCTGATCAAGTATTCCGAAAAATTTCGATCTCGCATTGTTTGACGGATTACATTCCAGCTCGCAGAATTAAAAGCATTTTTAATGTCCAGAGTTACGATGGAACAGAATCTCATATTCTCCATGGCCTTCCCTGCAGTATTTACAACCTCACGGATAGCACCAATAGTTGATTTTCCTTTTACAAACCCAAACTGCATGTTTGAGAATCCGCCGTTTCTATTTATTTCAACCTCAAGTCTATTCAGCAGTAATTTCTCCAAGAACTTTCCACAGGTATCCAATAGATATAGGGGTCTATATGAAGATGGATTATTCAATGGCTTGTCAGCTTTACGTAGCAATACAAGGTATTGTTTTTTCCACGCCCTTGGAAAGATTCCCATTTTAAGGCAACGGTTGAAAGTATCCTTAAATATATCGGGCCAAAGCTCACACACCAGGGACACGATCTCGTTCGGGATCCCATCTGGTCCTGGTGCCTTGCGTTTTTTTAATGTGCGACTTACATCAATTACCTCTTTGTGCGAGAAAAGGTCACAATCCTCTGCGCATTGAGGTAAGGAAAAGTTATAACCGTCCCTATCAATTTTGGGGAAAAGTGTGGTCACTATAGTATATGCCCAAGTTGGGTCTTTTATGCCTGGAATTGTGTTTCGATTTCCTAGTTTCCTCATTATTATTCGATACGGAAGTCCCCAAGGGTCCTTATTTATTTCGTCACATAGAAGTTCCCACGATTTTTTCTTCGAATCTTTGATTGCCATTCTAAGGCTTTTTCTAGTTCTTCTATACGCTTCTATTACCAGTAGGTCACCTTTGCTTCGCGTGGCTATTCGTTTTGCCCGGTGGCACTCTCCTCTGAGTTTGGCAATTTCCTGATTCCACCAGTAAGCATGCTTCCGTGATCGACCAAGAACTTTGGTTTTGGTCATTCCAGCATTACAAATCTCGGTAAGTATATTGGTAAGTTGAGCGACAACTACTTCTATATTCAGATTATCTCCCATTTCTGTTGTAGTTTTGATCCTCGTAAGGGTTTCTAGACATAATTGCTTGTCTATCTTTCGAGTGTTCCATCTGGTTCGAGTTTGGATCGTAGTTATATTGTGACACGATAGATCTATTTCCATTTCTATATATTGGTGATCACTTAGTGTTTCCTCCTCTAGGACTTCCCATTTTGATGCTTTAACTGCTATTGACGGTGACGCAAAAGTTATATCTATAATCGATCTAGATTCCCCTCTTCTGGAAGATAACGGCCCCCTGTAGGTCGCGGACCTTCCCTTATTCAAGACAATCAGTCCCAAAGATGCAATCATTTCACTTACCGTAATACCTCTTTTATCTGTCTTTGCTGAGAGCCATTCTGATGACTTGCTGTTAAAATCGCCTCCTATCAGTACCGGCTTATTGCCATTCTTTATGTGTTGCTCCAGTTTGTCAATGCTATGCTGAAATTCTGATATCTCCATGTTCGGTGAAAAGTAGCAACTGTATATTCGAACATCCTTAGTGTGTAGGACAACGAAATTTTCATTTGTTTCCTCAATTCTATTTACTGTGATCTGCGGGTTACGCAGATATATAGATGTCTTGCCCAGAGCATCTTGGTACCAAGCACTTCCTTCAATTCTGGCATAATATTCACTTATTAATACTATATCTATTCCTTTATTCATAGCATTACTTATCATCAGCTGTTGAGCTTCGCGGCCTCTACCTAGATTGATCTGAAGTAACTTAATTGCCATTTTTATAGCTACATGAACTGCTAGCACCTATAAAGTGGTTTACATCCTGTCGGCCAGCTTTCAAGCAGATCAAGAATCTCGGATCGTTTTTACATCCGTTTAGTTTATGTCCATCTATACCGCATTTCATGCATGTCTGTCTACGATCTTTACCACGACAGTCCCGGACAATGTGCCCTTGCTCAAGACATCTGAAGCACCTCTTGGCAAAGATTTTCCTTCTTACACGACATAGTACAAGTCCAACTTTGACCCTGTTTCTCTTCAGTAACGTAACAGCGATATTTCTTGGTACTTCTACGAGTGCCTGTTTTGTACCTCCGTAAAAGTTTCGTATATTGCGTACTTTAATTCTGCCATATTCAGTTTCACCAGAAGCCTGTAAGATGGCATTGGTTATTTCTCCTTCGTCTGTTGTTTCTTCCATGTCTCTAATATCCAAGAGGTATTTTTATTTTATGTATGTATGTATGTATGTATGTATGTATGTATGTATGTGTGTATGTATGTATGTATGTATTTAAGTATGTATGTATGTATGTATGTATGTATGTATGTATGTATGTATGTATGTATGTATGTATGTATGTATGTATGTATGTATGTATGTATGTATGTATGTGTGTATGTATGTATGTGTGTGTGTATGTATGTATGTATGCATTTAAGTATGTATGTATGTATGTATGTATGTATGTATGTATGTATGTATGTATGTATGTATGCATGTATGTGTGTATGTATGTATGTATGTATGTTTTTTTTTTTTTTTTTATTGGACGTAGTGATAGCGCGCTATCATCTAGTGGCCCTACGATATCTTCTCAACCCCACCCCGGTACCACTTTAGCATTTCATCAGGGTAGGTGGTTTTGTGTTGTTACACGTCCTCATCGTGCAGTTGTCCTGATCCTAGTCCCCCGTCCTCCAAAGAGATTAGGGGTTTGGAATTCTACGACATTTTTCGCTCATTATGCAGCAGATAAAGTTTTCACAACATCTCCACGCCTCCATAGAGCCCAACATTTCATTAACCATGTTGTCAGGAGACAAAACCACATTGAGTTTGTCGTTGAGTTCAAGTCTCTCATGTTCCCACTTTGGACAATGAAAAAGATTGTGTTCAGCATTATCCTCTTCCGCACCGCATTCGACACAATGTTTATAAGTTTTAATTTTGAATCTAAATAAATAGCTGTTGAAACTACCATGATCCGTAAGCATCTGTGTAATAAAATAATTCATGTTTCCATGTTTTCTTTCTACCCAGCGGCGAATATTGGGGATTAACCGATAGGTCCACCTACCGTTTTCGCCAGCATCCCATCGTTCTTGCCAGGCGTCTAGTAGTGCTAGCCGGGCGTCCGTTCTTATTTGTTTTGCAGTTAGCCCAGTGTTTCTCCTCATTGATATGTTATATATTCTTTCTCTTTCTTTCACAATGAGATCTATAGGTGGGATTCCAGCAAGTACAGAAGATGCACTTGTGGATACTGTGCGGTATGCCGATATTACACGTAAGGCACTGATTCTTTGTGGTTTTTGTAATTGTTGCACCACATAGCCTCTATTCATTGCCATAGCAAATGTTGGTGCGGCGTATATTAGTTGTGAGTGTATTACACTGTTAATCAATCTTCTTGTTGAATCCTTTGGACCTCTGCAATTTGGCATTATTCTTGCAAGTGTGGTAACCGTTTTCAGAGCTTTATCTCTTATTTTCTCTGCATGTTCGTGGAAGTTAAGTTTGTCGTCTAATTGTACGCCCAGGTAAGTGAGGCTGCGTTTGAAGGATATTTCCTCCTGTTGAACAATGATATTAGGAATGTTAAAGGATCTTCGATTAGTTACAAGTATTGCTTCCGTTTTGGCTGCTGCAAGTCTAAGTCCATTTTCTTTCAGCCATCTATCACAACGAGAAATACTATCATTCGCAATTATTCTTAGCAACTCAGGGCTTTGTTGATTTACAACTAGGGCAACGTCGTCGGCGTATCCTATTAGCCTTGCACCGTGTTGTAGTTTTAGCTTTAAAAGACCATCATACATCACATTCCATAAGAATGGACCTAGCACCGATCCCTGTGGGACGCCTGCCGTAATGTTATATTCCTTCATTCCAATAGCTGTGTCATATATGAGAATACGATCGCTAAGGTAGTCTACGATCATATTGTGTAGGTGCGTATTTACACCTTTCTTTCGTAAAGCGTCTAGGACGACTCTCCATTTTACCGTGTTGAAGGCATTTTTTACATCCAGTGTTACGATAGCACAAAAGCCCTTAGAGTGTTTTGCCATTGTTGCTAAGCCAACTACTTCACTTATCGCATCTACTGTGATCTTTCCTTTTCTAAATCCATACTGTTGTGGCGAAAGGCCTCCAAGGCTCTCTATTTCCTTTTCCAGTCGCTGTAATAGAAGACATTCGAGCAGCTTTCCTAGCGTGTCAAGCATACACAAAGGTCTATATGAGCTTGCTTCATTTAGTGGTTTAGCGCCCTTCCTTAGGAGGACTAACTTTTGCCTTTTCCAACACTTGGGGAATACGCCGTTTGCTAAACAGACGTTAAAGGTCATTAATAACATTTCAGGACATGTTTCAGCAGCCAATCTGATTACTTCGTTTGGTATACCGTCTGGTCCAGGGGTCTTTCCAGCTTTCAGTTTTCTGATTGATAATTTTAATTCATCAGCATCAAATGGTACTACTTCTTCTGTTGATATCAACTTCTCTTTGGGGTTCGTTCCTTCCAAATCCATTGGGAATAACGTTTTTACTACTTCTTCTGCCCAGATGGGGTTTTTAATTCCTGGTATTGGTTTTCTTCCTCCGGTTTTCTTCATTACAATTTGGTATGGCTTGCCCCATGGGTCTGCATCAACTTCATTACACAGGTCAGCCCATTTTTCCCGCTTGGTCTTTTTTATTGCGCTTCTTAAAGCCTTTCTTTTCATTTTATATTCCCATTTGAGAGATTCATCATTGGGATGTCTAGTTGATATTCTACGAGCAGTCAAGCATATATTTCTTAGCTCGCCTATTTCGGTAGTCCACCAGTAAACTGGTTGTTTGCTCCTGTTGTGTTTTTTGATTTTCGGCATTCCTGCATTGCAGGACTTCGTAATGATGTCGGTTGCTAGAGCAACAATGTCTTCACAGTCTCCAGATAAGTTATTCATACTATTTATATTCCTCTCCCTAGCATGTAAGAGATATTCTGAAGTTTTCTTCACATTAAGTTTTCGAACATTCCATTTAGGGAGTTTTTCCTCGTATCTTAGAACAGGTTTTTTGTTAGTGACATCAAATGTTATGTATTGATGATCACTTAGGGTAATTTCATCTAGTACCCTCCAGTTAATGATCTGATTATACAGTTCATTAGATCCAAAAGTTATATCGATAATACTGGTACTTTTTCCTCTTATGAACGTAGGAATACAACCATTGTTAAAAACTGTTAGACCGAGAGATGCTATCAATTCAGTAACGATGATACCTCTCTTGTCTAGTTTTCCTGAATTCCATTCTGGGGATTTGCTATTGAAGTCACCGCCAACGATAACCTTTCCCCTTGCTGTTCTGATACTTAGCTCCAATTTATTAATTGCACGTGAGAAATTTGGGTAGTCAATATTCGGCGAAAAATAGCAGCTATAAATTCGAATACCATTTATAGTTGTATAAACGAATCCATCATTTTCCTCATTTACTTCGCTAATACATAATTGTTTATTCAATATCATCATTGCTGCTCTCTTTGTTGAGTCTTCGTACCAAATTTTAGAAAGAGGTTTTCTATAGGGTTCACTAATAAGAACTATATCACATTCACTTTCTGCGGCTTTTTGAATCATTAGATCATGCGCCTCTCTTCCATGTCCAAGGTTTATTTGAATAAATTTCATATTCGTTCTGCTCGGGGTTTCGTCCTGTTTCCGACACATACCGCACTACCAATTAGGTGGTCTATATTTTGTAAACCAGCTTCTTGACAGAGTATACACCTTTCATCCTGTTGACACTCCTTAGCTAGGTGTCCTGATTGGCAACATTTTCTACACGTTCCCCTCCTGTCTTCGCCTTTGCATTCTGCTGCCCGATGTCCACGGTCTAAACACCGAAAGCATATTACAGCCTGCGTTTTCGGTTTGATTCTACATCGAACCCATCCTACTATAATTTTTCTTTCTTTCACAAGTTTTGCCGCAAGGTGTACTGGCATTTGTACCAGGGCTTGCTTAGTCTTGCCATATCCTTCCCTCAAATTAAGGATTTTGAACAAAGCATCCTGCTGTTCACCTGTTGCAGTCTTAAGGGCGTTTATCAATTCTTGCATGTCTGTGGATTCATCCATGTCCCTAATATCAAGTATTTGGTTTCTAAGCACAGATCGGATTGTTACTTCCTCACCAAGCGTCATCGTTAACGCATCTCTCAATTTATTTGCTTGTCCTTCTCCTTTTCCAAATTTAACGAGAAGTTCCCCCGCTCTCGTTCTTCGCATTCCACTGATTTCTACACCTATTTCACAAGGGTTAACAGAATTTTTCATCTTCTTTATGACATCTGCGTATGTTTCTGGGTTGGCCTTGATGGCAATTGCTTCTCCTGTTTCACGTATAGCCCTTGGTTTTTTGTTGCCAATTGCCTTTTTTCTTCTCTCCTTTCGATGGTGTACAGTTTTCCAATTGTTGGAATCCACTGCGTCCTCTTCTTCAATGGGATCAACGACTACTATCGCCTGCGGCCGTGCCTTGCTTGTGCCAGGTAGGACTTTTTCGTGTCCTGTTTCTACGGTCTTTGGCCTTTTCGGGACACTATCCTGTTTTGGCGAAGTTGACGATTGTCTTTTACTCCTAGCTCCTTGCTTTTGTTCATTAAATGTTGTATGAGTTCTAACGTCTACCTGTATTGCTTTTGTCTCCATGGTAACATTGACTACAGGAGTAACTTCCGCAGTAGGGGTCTTGGAAATAGCCTCCCTAATCTCTCTCATCTGTTGGTATATAGCCATAGCACATGTGATATCATCCCGTATCGTCTTGTGTATGTTCTTCGCGGTCATTAGTATCGAATTCACCGAGCTAATTTTATTGCCAATTTCTATAAAGGCTTTCTCTTCGTCTTGTTTTAGCATTATAATATGCTCAGAATCTTCATTTTTTTCCAGATCGCTTTGTTGTTTCATGTTGGCAGTTCCTGTTGTGCTCATCGGAGGCGATCTTGCCAACACTGAGCTACGTTTGAAAGGGTTGTGTTGTAACGGTGTGTAGCTCCCGTTAGTATCCTCACCCGTAAAAGCTTCATTTTCGTTTTGGATTTTGTTATTGTTGTTTGGATTGTTTCTGCTCATATTTTTTTTTTCTTCAGGGTCTCAACTCAAAGCCGTTATCATCGATTCGAAGTATAGTCACGTTTTGATCCCATGGTTATCTATGCAAGCAGGGAGGCCATGCAGGGGTTGACACAAAATCCTTATGGGAGATTATGTTCAGTGCCAGATCCGTGTTAGTCAGGAGTTCTTCCTCAACTGAGCCTACACCACCAACTTAATGGCGACGAAAGCGTTGAGCGTTCTTTGAGATTTGCCAAGTTTTGATGAGACGGAGGTAGTTGTAACATTAGCCCAGAAGCCATTTCCGCAGAGTATCACCTCTGTGTACTGAGGTTCCAGAATGTTAAAACTGTCGGCCCGGGGGTATGTCAGTTCATATTCGTAATTCCAGAAATGCCATAATTAAAACCGTACTGGGCTTGGTTTTAATGCCTTTCGGCGAGAGTAGTTTTTCGGTTGGATACATAGTTTAGGGCGGCATCCACTGGCCCTGCCGCAGGACTTCATCAAGCTCATGTACCTTTTTAGTACGCTCTCCATGCCTGCCAAAACTAGGGTCCGCGGGGTCGTTACTCCCGTATGTATGTATGTATGTATGTATGTATGTATGTATGTATGTATGTGTGTATGTATGTATGTATGTATTTAAGTATGTATGTATGTATGTATGTATGTATGTATGTGTGTATGTATGTATGTGTGTATGAATTTTATTTAAAGTGAATTAGTGTTCACTATTGAGTTTTATTATTAAGACTGACTTTATTTTTCCATAATCATATTCTTATATCTAATTTTACAATTTTTCTTAAATGTAAACAATTAATAATTTTTTCACAATAACTTTAAACAAAGAATAAATCCAATTTTATTGTAAACAAAACACAAGACAATTTTTCTGAATCAAATGGTTACATTTGATTCGCATAAATTCTATTGAAATTTAAATCTTTCTTTAAATGTAAACAATTACTAAATTTTTTACAATAACTATAAACAAAGAATAAATCCAATTTTATTGTAACCAAAACACAAGACAATTTTTCTGAATCAAATGGTTACATTTGATTCGCATAAATTCTATTGAAATTTAAATCTTTCTTTAAATGTAAACACAACTTAACTGAAATCTTATAATTGCTTCAAATGTAAACAATTACAATCCAAGCTCTTAGATTACAACTCGGTTCTTGCTGCTTTTTGTTAAAGCAGCAATTGGTTGTTTATCTTTGGGTAAAACTTCCCCGGACGAAGATTCGTTCCCCAATTCTGAAGGAACTTTGGGAAACGAAATAACTGTTTTATTTACAGTTCTCTTAGATTTCATTTTTATAATAAAATGTGATAGAATAACAATTATTATCAAAGTAATTATAATATAAAAAGTTATGTTGACATCATTTTGGTTTTCTTTCACTTCCTTTATGAACTTGGTATTTTTAATATGTTTATAAGTCAGATCCTCTAAAGATAGACTTTCTTTGAAATTAATTTCTATTTGCTTGGAAAAACTTGGAATTATTACATTATTTTCATAAACCTTTCGGTCATACCATTTATCAAAAATATTTATTTCACATGAATCTATTTTTATTAAGAAATGCCCGGTAAGTATAATAGGTATATTGTTACAAGATTGATTAACGGTCACATTTTTCATATTAATAGCAAATAGCAGGTCAGAGCCTACCTCAATTATGGCTATCATTGGATTCTTTTGGTAATCACAAAACATTTTCTTGTTATTTAATACATTTTCAATACAATTATCTTTTAAAGCAGTAAGGTTGTTCTTAAAATTAGTTTCAAAATATATTTTATTATCTTTTGAAATGTATCTTTTTTCATTTTGTCTTAATTCTAAATTATTATTATTTGGGATTGGTTGGATATATAAGGAGTCATATGATTCTTGGGTGAGTTCAGGAATTTGAATTATTAAAAGTATATTTCTGTTCTTAGTCGCTATTGTCATTTTTATGTTTTGTAATTTTTCGAAGGTAATATTATATTTAATCATTTCCTCATCGGTCAGTATATTTTGACTCAAAAGTCCTAGCCTTGATATTAGTATAATTCCTTCTACCTTGTCAATTATTCTTTCGAGCTCCGTAATTTGAAAATTTAAATGTGTCCTTTGGCTTTCATGTCTTTCATCAACTTTTTCATTATTAACATTTATGTATTCTAAATAATTTTTCTTCGTTTGTAATTTATATAAATTTGAAAGTTTTGCTAGTTGTTCATCGAAATGTTGATTTATTTTAATTTGACTGTTCGATTGTTCGATAAGATTGTGGGTATTTGTTTCTATTCTCTGTAATGCTTTTTCTATATCCTTTCTGTCTTCATTGTCCATTGTTCCGTATAAGTATTTCATTCCTGTACCGAAAAGATTTATAAGACCTCTCTTTTGTCTATGAGGTGTTGTAAAGTGAAACTCTATATTATTTCTTTCTAAAAAGTCTTTGAACAATGATGAAGTAAATCCTGGTTCATTGTCCAAAATAAGTTTTTTGGGGGTCTTCATTAAATTAACAAGTATTGTAAAATGTTTAATTAAATTAAGCGGTATTCGTTCTTCAATTTTCTGAATGAGAGCATATTTGGAAAATTTATCAATTAGTGTAATATATGAATTTTTTGAGTCCATGTACCAAATGTCTGTATGGTAAATTTCATGTGGCGATAATGGGGTTTCTGTTTTTTCGAATGGTAATTTTAAGGGCCTTCTTTCAATTTTATAATTGCATATATCACAGTTATTTATAACTTTAGATATTTCTTTTTTCAAATTGGGGTAATAGTACTTTTGCTTAAGCTCTAAAAACGTCTTATCAATACCCGGATGGTTATTTTCATATTTGTGATGTCTCATAATTATTTCTAATAAATCTTGCTTCTCTACATTCTCTAACAGAGTATATGTTCTATATACTTTAAATTTTTTAATATTTTTCAATTTCCTAACTTCCTCTTGAATCATAAGGTATAAATCCTCAATATTACAGAAGATCACCAAATTTTCTTCTTTCTTAATTAGAGCTATTATTTTTCCTAGAACTTCCTTAAAATCATTTGAGCTTACTGCAAATTTATATATTTTTTTATTGAATTGAGTTTTTTCCTCATATGAGTCTTTGTCTTGTTTCTCAATTAATATTTGTTTGTTCGCAAATTGAAGAGGGCTTTCTGTTACGGGGATATGATCAATTCCATCATCGTGGGCGCTATGCACAGTTGGAATCGGTGATCCAATTCTATTTTGATTTATAATTTTTTCTACTTGGTTTTCACAAACCTCTCTTTCTATTACCTTAATATTTAATTTTTCACCTTTATGAATGCGCAAAAAATGTCTTTTTACACCTACCCTGCTTTCAAAATTTCTTTTACACAAGTTACATTGAAGAAGTTGTTTCCCATGTTTTTGCTGAATATGTTGTTCTAAAATAACTTTTCTTTTATAAACTTTCTGGCACACGTTACATTCGAAATAATTTATTTCTGCAGATTTTATATTCATTCTTGAAAGAGCATCAGCTACCTTATAGTCGGAGTCATTTTCATTGATCTTCTTGTCCTTTTTGAGCCTCAATGTGAGAGGTTTTGCAATTTTTGCATAATTTTGTATAAACTTTCTGTAATACCCACTCATACCTAAAAATGATTGCAATTCCTTAACCGTTTTTGGTATTGGGAAACTTTTAATACACTCTATTTTTGTAGGATCTGGTTTAATACCATCAGTAGTCACTATGTGACCAAGGAAACTTGTTTCTTTTTGTAAGAAATCACATTTGTTTAAAGAAACCTTTAAGTTGGCTTTTTGTAATGTATAGAATATTTTGGCTAAATTATCCATATGTTCTTGTAAAGAAGTTCCAAATACCAATATATCGTCCATATAAATTACGCATATTTTATTTATGTATTGCCTTAATACATTATTGAGCATTCTTTGGAATGTGGCTGGAGCGTTTTTCAACCCAAATGGCATACGTCTAAATTCGTAATGACCGTCGCTGGTTGAAAAGGCGGTTTTTTCTTGATCGTTTTCATCAACCTCTATTTGGTAAAAACCCTTTGTCAAGTCCAGTGAAGAGAAATAATTTGCCCTCCCTAGCTTATCCAGAACGTCTTCGATGACTGGTATTGGGTATTTGTCTTCTTTGGTCACCGCATTTAGTTTCCTATAATCAATGACAATACGCCATTCTTTGTTTCCTACTTTATCTTCCTTTTTTGGGACTACCCAAATAGGAGAATTATAGGGTGAATTACTAGGTACAATGATACCTTGTTCTAACATTTCATTCATTTGTTTTTGAACTTCATCCCTGTGTATCTCAGGGTATCTGTAAGACCTTGTATAGA